>JABUQX010007726.1:45000-48281 GCA_015478945.1 Trachelipus rathkii | reverse complement strand
ATATATATATATATATATATATATATATATATATAATATATATATATATATATATATATATATATATATATATATATATAATATATATATATATATATATATATATATAATATATATATATTATAATATATATATATATATATATATAATTCTCTATTTATAAATAAATTGCTTCACTTTCCTTTTTTACAAGCAACATTGAAAAAAGATAAAAATGGAAACGATTATAAAAAATTACAATGTTTTATTTTTATTTTTATTTTTTATTTTGTTTCTATTTTCATTTGAAATTGTTACAGGAAATGATTGCAAATGTAAAGATTTGTAGATTAATTTTTAAGCTATGCTTTTAGCTGTAATTCATAATTCAAATTCAAAAGCGTTTATTCAATACCAATGAAATACAGTTTAGTCATTAAATAACAAAGCATGACATATCATTTCTATTATATTAGTGCTCAAATAATTTATACAATTTCAGTACACCAATCAATTATAATAACTACAATTAATTTCCCTAGTATGTGAAATGGGTCAACTAATTGCAACACAGTGTTGTTGTCCTTGAAACACGAATACAATAAAAATAACAACAATATAAAAAAATAATAAATAACAAAAATAATAATAATAATAATAATAATAATAATAATAATAATAATAATAATAATAATAATAATAATAATAATAATAATAATAATAATAATAATAATAATAATAATTATAGTAATAATAATAATTACGACAATAATAATTACAACAATATTAATTGCAATAATTACTATCATAATTACAATAATTTCAATCACAATTAAAATAGCTACAATCATAATTGCAACAATAATAATAATAATAATAATAATAATAATAATAATAATAATAATAATAATAATAATAATAATAATAATAATAATAATAATAATAATAATAATAATTGATAATAATAATAAATGGTGGTAATAATTATGGCATAATAATAATAAATAAATAATAATAATAATAATAATAATAAAATAATAATAATAATAATAATAATAATAATAATAATAATAATAGCTAGATTTTACGTAGGTTAAATCGCTGAGTTAGTTATTTATTAATATTTATTTACATAATACGTTTTTAATTTTTTAGCAAAAGATTTGGTAGAGTTTTCGGTTTTAATGTCTTGTGCGCATTGAGTATGCTAAAAAGTTAGCTGCTTTTGTAGCTGACGCCTTTAAGTGGCTTTTAGTCTACAGAAGCGAGGGTTTATGTAAATATATTATCTTAGATTTATCTTCATTTGACCTACGCGCCTTGCTGCGTTTGAATGAAAATTTGCTAAGTAAGAAGTCGCATGCCATTGTTATGATAGTTTTATGCATTTACTTTCAGGAGGATATATTTTAGAGTATTAAACTAATATCTTTAAGGTTTTGAATAATGGTTGTGATATGGCTGTAAAGCTCTCTATGCTATTGCTAATGAGGCGCGATAAAATCACTTCTGGATTTACAATTACACGGTAGATTACTGAGTTGCTTTTGTGCGGTACACCTAGATATGGCCAAGATAAGTTTAAAGTAAGTGGGTTTGTATTAGTGATAGTTATGCATTTCCTAAGAATGAAATAAGCGCCTACAATATTGCTTAATTTTATTAGCATATACATTATCTCTCAGTCTGCTAACTAGCGTCTGTTAATATGCTCTATTTAAATAGTCAGCCTTATCATCGATGTAAATTTCCCAGCTATTTATAGGCATTTGCAGTCACTATCAGTTCTACATTGCTTAATTTTAAATTTAAATCTTTAATTGGTTTGCCTGCTAAAATAATGCTAAGATGTTTTATTCAAATTATAAGATAGTTTATTAGCACTCTATCCATTCATTATTCCTTTGCTAATGTGTCTTTACTAATGCTTTATACGCAGATTAAGAGACTCGGCATCTTGTATTTATTAAAATGGACGGTATTCCGTCAGCAACATGATACTGAAAAAAGCGTCATGCAGAGTTGAGACAAGATCATTATGTAGTAATAGAGTACAATAAAAAAACAGTCAGAATGAGCCCTAGCGATAATAATAAAATAATAATAATAATAATAATAATTAATAATAATAATAATAATAATAATAATAAAATAAATATAATAATAATAATAATAATAATACAATAATAATAATAATAATAATAAAATAATAATAATAATAATAATAATAATAATAATTAATTAATAATAATAATAATAATAATAATAATATAATGATAATAAATTAATAATAATAATAATTAATAATAATAATAATAATAATAATAATAATAATAATGAAATAATAATATATAATAATAATATATATAATAATTAATAATAATAATAATAATAATTAATCAATAATAATATAATAATAATAATAATAATAAAAATAATGATAATATAAAATCGGTCCAAGAATTGAGCAATGAGGTAATAATAATAATAATAATAATAATAATAATAATAATAATAATAATAATAATAATAATAATAATAATAATAATAATAATAATAAAAATAATGATAATAATTTAGTTTAAAATGAAGTTTCAGCTTTGAAAGTAATTTTGTAATGGTTAGAGTAATAAATGATTGTGAAATTATAATTAATTGTTTTTAAACGTTCAAAGTATTAAAATAATCACTTGCAATCAAAAGAATTTGTAAGATTATGACATTTATTTTAAAATAATATAATAAGAATTTATAAGAGTTGGTTAGTTATTGTTTTGAAAATTGTTTTGTAATGGTAAAGGTAATAATCAATTGAAAGGTTTTTGTATTATTTTGAAAGTATGTCATGCTTTAGGAGAATAATTATTTACTTTCAAAAGTTTAAGAATATTAAAAGAGATTTTTTACTATTCGTTCACAAATATTTTGAAATTAAAATAGAAGATTCGATTTTGTAAATACATTTACAATGATAAGAGTAATTATCGATTGAAATTTTTTATTATTATTATGAAAGCAAGTCAGTATTTTGGAGAATTATATTTTTTTTTTAATCTCTCCGCTTCCAAAGCTTAAGAATATTTTGATAGATATTTTACTATTCTTTCAAATATATTGGCATGGAAACTTGAAATTTATGTATTGAAAATAGTTTTAAAATGGTAAGAGTAATAAAGGATTGTGAAGTTATTTTATGTACATTCCAAACCTTAAAATAATCACATACAATCAAAAGAATTTAGACATGTTATGACATTTATGTAAAATTAATATAAAAATAGTATATAAGAAATCAAAAGTTA
>JABUQX010007725.1:0-28543 GCA_015478945.1 Trachelipus rathkii | reverse complement strand
AAAAATAGGGCCAAGCCCCTAAATGAAGATCAAAAATCAACCGTGGCAAAAATTACCATGTCGAAAAAGTAGGGGCGGAAAATAGGAATACTACAACGGTTCTGGAGCAACCGTTGGCGCAACCCTTCTTCGAAGGGTTGCCAAAAATTAGGTTCGAAAAAATAGGGTTCTCAAAAAAATTAGGTTCCAAATAGTCTCAAAAAAGTAAAGCCAAAAAGATACCCAAAAAGTAAAGCCAAAAAAATTTGCTTGCCCAAAAGTCAAGGATCAGGAAAAATTCAGCTCAAAAAGTCAAAAAGTCGACGGATCGTGCAATATCCCCTCCCTACATTATATATAATATATTATAATATATAATATAATATATATATATATAATATATATAATATTATAATATATTATAAAAAATATATATATATAATATAATATATATAATATATTATATATATATATAATAATATATATAATAATAAATATTTATATATAATAAAATATATATAATATATATATAAAAATATTAATAATATATATATATATAAATATATATATATATATATATATACTAATTATATATATATATATAATATAATATATATATATATATTATATATATTAATAATATATAACTATATATATATAAATAATATATATATATTATATAACTATATATATATTATAATATATATATATATTAAAAGACCAAATTAAAACATACTATTTTCCTGTTATGTTTTCCCTTCGGTATTTATCGATTCTTTTTAATTTTGCTTAATATCTAATTCATATATTACTAATATTTTTATATCCTTAAGGAGACTTATCCTCAAATCCATTTTCTTCGAACCGATAAAAAAGGAAAATGTTTCTTTTTTGCCCACTAATTTATCTTTAAATTTTTTGGGAAACCAAAAAAAAAAAACTGTCGTTTTTTGGGTGGGAGAGGTAAAATTTTTTTTTCGGGTTCACAAAAAATGGCCCAATAAAATCTTGATATTCAAATATTCAAGCTTTTTTCACTAAAATATCTATTTGTGTAGTAATAATTATTTAGACACTTTATTTCCAAATTTTATTTCTAAAAGTTTTTTTGGCTCTTAAAAGTACTTTCAAAATTTTGAAATTAAAAACAATCAATCACGTGACACCACCTACATCATACAAAAGCATTAAAATAACGTCATCTTAAATTTATATGCAGAGTTGTTACCAAATTTTAGGGAAAAAACTGTTCGTTTTTTTAAATGTAATTTTTGTGATCTAATGTAAGAAAAAAATGAAGGGCTAGAACCCTTAAATAAACATTGAAATATTATTTCTTTTTTCAGACCGGCAAAAAAAATATTTATTCTCATTTATATATATATATATATATAATATATATAATATAAATATATAATATATATAATTATATATAATAATATTATATATATATAATATAATATATAATATAATATATAATATATATATATATATATATATATTATATAATATATATATATATAATAATAAATATATATATATATATATATATATATATATATATATTTATAATAATAATATAAACATATTATATAAATATATTCACAAGCTCAGTAATGAAATCTGTGGATTTAAAGCAGTTTCAAAGCAGTGATATCGAATCAGGAATTAGAAAAAACTGTCCGAATGCCTTCTTTTTCGGTAGGGTCAACTATGTTGAGCCTACCACATTGTCAAACGGCGACGCTTTTGTCATGGTTCGAGTCCTGCGCGAGTGAAATTTTTCTCTTATTATTGCAAATTTGCACAACAAGCATGTTGTTGCCATTTCGCTTTACTTTAGTTGGTTGCTCTTAACCAAGACACCCAGCGAAGCCATGTAGCCACAGCAGGTGTTCCAACACCCTCCTGTCGATTAAATAGTACCGAGTTTCAAAGCAGTATCGCAAGCAGAAGATTAGAAAAACTGTTCCGATAGACCTTCTTTTCTGGGAAGCGTGGATCGACTATGCGTAGAGCTTCCTGGACATTGTCTAACGGCACGCTGTTGCATGGTTCATCCTGCGCGATGAAATTTTTCTTTGTCTCTTTTTGCAAATTTGTGCAGACAAGCATGTTTGCCCATTTCGCTTCTTGACTTATGCTCTTGTTACCCAGGAATACCCAGGCAGAATGCCATTAGCCCCAGCAAGTGTTCCAACCACCTCCTGTCGATGTAAATAATATGAGTTTCAAAAACAGTGATTTCGAAGCATTTTAAGAAAATTGTTCCGAGATGCCATCTTTTTCTGAGAAGGTGGATCGGAGTAGTAAAGCTTCCTGTACATTGTCTAACGGCGAGCTTTGTCGATGTTCCGATCCTGGCGCATAAAAATTAATTCGTCATTATTGCAAATTTGCCGTAACAAGCATGTTGTGCCCATTTCGCCCTTCCTTGACTTTGTTGGTTGCTCCTGTACCCAGGAGCACCCCAGAAGAAATGTAGCCCACAGCAGTGTTCCAACCACCTTCCTGTCATTTAAAAAATACTATTTCAAACAACTTATATAGCAGAAGATTAGAAAACTGTTCAGATATGTCTTCTCTGGAAAGCGGATCGGACTAGTGTAGAGCTCCTGTACATTGTCTAACGCGACGATGTTGTCGATGGAGTCCTGGCCGATGTGAATTTTTCTTCGTCCTATTAATGCAATTTGTCGCAACAAGCATGTTTGCCCATTTCGCGTTCCTGACGTTGGTTGCTCCTTTAACCCAAGAGCATCCAAGCAGATGCCATGTAGCCACAGCAGGTGTTCCAAACACCCTCGTCGATTTAAATAAGCACAGAGTTTCAAAGCATGATATCGAAGCAGAAGATTAGAAAACTGTTGAGATGCCTTCTTTTCTGGGAATGCGGATATTAAATTAAATATAACTTTCTTTTATAAAAAAATCATAACATCCAGAAAAATATAAAAACTATTTTTAAATTGTAAATTCTGACATCACCTTATTAGATTATGCTATCCTTATTAAGCTTTTTAGCATTTGAAATTGGCTTTTGCCACTGTATGCTTGAGAGTATGACGTAGATTCATCTATGCGTTAAGGAAATTTATGGCATTTCAAAAAGATTTTACCGCCCTCCTCTGAAGATATCTATATAGACTATATATATATATATAAATATATATAAATATATATATATATATATATATATTATATATATATATATATATATATATATATATATATAATATATATATATATATACATATACTATATATATATATATATATAATATATATAATATATATATAATATATAATTCCCAAGCAACGTTAATAATATTTATTTCTTTTGGGTTTTTGCAAAGTATCCACATTTGAAAAATAATGATGAGCACTTCTTTGGTAATATTATTCACTAAAAATATTTCTTGAAAAAAAATATACCCAGAATCCACCTCCGCTCCCGCTCCGCTCTGGCTCCGACTAAGGTTCTGCACTATTTGAAATTTAGCAAGTCTTCTGGTAATAATTTTTTCAAATAAAAATATTTTTCGAAAAAAATTTCATACTCGGCTCCCGCTCCGACTCCGGATTCCCGATCCGACTAAGGAATTTGCACTATGAAATTATTCAGCCGTTTCTGACAATAATTTCTCCTAAAAAGATTAATGAAAGAAATCATACCCAGATCCGCTCCGACTTCGGCTTCGGCTTCGGCTCCGCCTAAGGTTCTGCACTATTGTTTAATTATTCAGCACGTCTCTGGCAATAAATTTTTCACCTTAAAAAATATGACTTGAAAAATTTCATACCTGATCCGTTCGACTCCGGCTTCAGACGCTCGGACCACTTAAGTTTCTACTATTTTGAATGTTCAGTAAGTCTTTTGACAATATATTTTCACCTAAAATATATTTATTGAAAAAAATTCATACCCAGATCCGACTCCGACTCAGCTTCGGTTCCGGATCGACTAAGGTTTCTGCCACTATTTTGAAAATTGTTCAGCACGTCTCCTGCCAAATTTTGTACCTAAAAAAATATTTTCGAAAAAATATACCCAGGATCCGGTTCCGGCTCCATAGCCGACTTCGGCTTCGGCTCCGAATCGACTAAGTTTCTGCACTATTTGAAAATTGTTCGCACGTCTTCACAATAAATTTTCACCAAAAAATATTTCCCGAAAAAATTTATACCAAGAATCAGGCTCCGGATCCGGCTCGGATACGACTCCGATTCCGACTAATGTTCACATATTTGAAAATGGTCAGCACGTCTCGCTATTTAAATTCACCTAAAAAATATCTTGAACAAAAGCATACCCTAGACGGATCCGGGATGCGATTCCGGCTTCGGACTCAGCTCCGGATACGAACAGGTTCTGCACTATGGAAAAATGCGCACTCTCAGACAAGTAAACACCCAAAAAATATGCCCGAAAAAGATACCCAGATCAGCTCCCGAATCCGCTTCCGGAGTACGGCGCCGGACGACTGACTAGACTAGTGGAACATGGCAGCACTCGTCGAAATAAAGCACCGCAAAAAATTATCTGAAGAAATGCATCCAGGATCAGATGCGCGAGCCGGCTGCGCTCAGCGCCGATCAGCGCGGCTCCGGTCTGCGACTAAGGTGCTGCACAGAAAAGGTGCCCCACGCCTCTGACAAAGTGGCACAAAAAAAAGGGCCCGAAAAAATCCGACCCAGAACCGCGCCGGATACGGCCGGATTACGACGTGGCTCGCTGCCGGATCCGACTAATGCTACACAAGCACGTGCTGCGGAAATAAATTCACCGTAAAAATACTGGAGAAATGCAGACCCAGCCGGATTCCGGACACTGGCGCTCGCTCGACCGGCAAGGCGCACTGATGGTAAAAAGGGTCGCACGGCGGACAATAAAGGTCACCAAAAAAAAATCCCGAAAAAAAGCAACCCAGGACCGCTCCGGATTACGCTTCCGGAACACTGCGGCTCCGACCGACTAATCTGTGCTAACTAGGAACAGGTGTGCACACGTCGTCTGGAAAGAAAGACCTCAAAAATAGTGCGTGGAAGAAAACAACCAGGACCGGATCCGAATCGGATCCGGCCCGACTCAGTCGCCCGACCACAAAGTGCCCACTAGAATGTGGCGGCACGTCTCTGACAATAATGGCCCAAAAAAATAGCCCGAAAAAAAATGCAGACCAGGATTCCGTCGAACGACTGCGGCTCGGATCCGACTAATGGCGACACTAGGGAACATGTGCCAGCACGCTGAAAGACACCTAAAAAAAATGCTAAGAAAAGCACCCAGGATCCGGACCGGACCGAGATCCGACTGCCAGCTGCGGAGCCGGACCCGACGTAAGCGCATATGAAAATGCGGCACGGTCTCTGACAAGAAATGTCACCCAAAAATAGCCCGAAAAGTGCAGTACCCAGGAAGCAGGCACCGGATGCCGGCCGCCGGAAGCGCCGGATCCGACGAAGGCTGCAGACAGGTGATACAGCAGCACGTCGCGTGAAAGAAAGTCACCTCAAAAAAGAGCTGAAGAATGCAGACCAAGGAGTCGGGAGCCGGAGCCGGACGGCCGACTGGCACGCGGCGCCGGATGACTAGGCGCGTAGAAGCTAACTATAATTATAAAGTGCCCCAAAAAAAAGTGCCCGAAAAAAAAGTACCCAGGACGGCCCGATATGACGCTGTCGGCACCGATGCCGACAAGGCAACTAGAACAGTGCAAGCACGCGCTGAAATAAAATGCACACAAACAAATAGTGCGTGAAGAAAAGCAACCCAGCCGGATCCGGATCCGACCGGCGCTGGAACCGCGCGGCTCGGAACGGAATCTGCACAGTGAATTGTGCGGAACGCTGTGACGGTGATGAAATGTCACCAAAAAAAATACCCGAAAAAAATGCAACCAAGCCGGCGCCGGACCGGCGCCGATCGGGCAGACCGTCGTGGCGCCGGATGCGGACAGGCTGCACAGAAAACTCGCACGTCGTGTCGCAATGAAATGCACGAAAAAAGAGGAAAAATAACCGGGCTCCGGCTCGGCCCAGCGCCGACACCGGCGCGCTCACCCCGTCCGGACCGGCGTCCCGACGAAGGAGCGCACGAGTGAAAAGTGAGACGGGCGGCATAAATTGCAGCGAAAAAGAGGCGGGAAAAAAGATACACAAGAGCTGGGCGTCCGGCACCCGGCACCAGGCACCAGGCGCCGGCGCCGGAGCGTCCGCCCGCCAGTCCAGACGATAAAAGCAAGAATATAAAAAAAAAAAAATAATCGGAGAAAAAAAACTGAACCCTAGGAAACCAAAAACAATAGTGGATGAAATGCAACACCTAAATGAACAATATAACACAAAAAAAAAAAAAACAAAACAAACCACATTTACACAAAATAAAACACAAAAATCAAACAAACAAACAAATAAAAAAAAAATGAAAACAGAACAAAATTCCAAAAAGCTCCCCTAAAAAAAAAAAACCAAATTGACACCCTAACAACTGAAAACCCACCTCAAAACAACCAAACATAAACACAATATATAAATACAACATAAACCCCCATCCCCCTCCGCCATATCTGCAAAACTAGCCCCCCGAAACACGAAAAACAAACCCAAAACTGCCAGCAACCCCTACTACCCTGACCGCCAAACGCGAAAGGAATGAGCCCGCAGTCGTCCAAAACTAGCTCTTTCAGAAGCAAAATTATCATACAAAATGCAGAGGAGGAGGGTTATGAACCTCCCAGAATGCAAGAAAAAATTATGCACCAATTCATGGTATGCCCTTATAAATGATAATGACAAAATACATAACCAATTACTAATATAGATCAGTATTGGTGAGAATGAACTCACACGACTCATAGAAGATCCAAGATAGTTTGAGTTATAAGTGCTCAAAAATTATTGACACGTAAAATAAGATTAATTATAATATTCTAATTTAATGGGGAGACTTTTATCCTCGGACCCCTACTTTTTGAAGTCAAAATTCAAAATTTTTCACATTTTTATTATTACTAGATTATTAGAAAAATTCCTCCTTAACATCATAATGTATTTATTTTTTTAAAAATTCCTAAATGGTTTTTTAGATACAGAAATTTTATTTAGAGATGCCCATGGAAAAACTAAAAAAAATTTCAAATTCAGTACAAAATGATGATAATTCCAGAGTTGAGAACAATAGAGGGTTTAAAAAAAGTTATTATGATAATTATAGAAAATACTATTTTTTTTTATTCAATATTTCTCAACCTCCACCCATTCTCTCGGATTTTACAATCACAGTCAAAAATAAAGGAAATCAGAAGCCGAGAGCAGTAACCGGAATCCCACAGTGAAGCCGAGAGCTTTGAGTGCCTCGAGGCGAGTGCGTGACCAAAGATTAATCTCCTGCCTGTAATAATATTTTTCAAGAAATATTATCTATAGCATGAAAAATTCCTCACTTGCACAGCAAAAACCCGTACTCACAACAATAATCTCCTCAATCAAAATAGTGATGAACAGAACATCCTTTCAGATACGAGGAGCCTGACGTCCACCGAAGCGGAAAGTCGAAGCCACAGAGCCGCGGTTCCGGTAGCCGGAGAAAAGCGGTATCGCGGAGCCAGAGTTACTGACCCAACGGATACTCTATTTCCAAAGAAAATCCATCTAGCTGAGAAAACATTATTCGCCAGAATGACGTGAACCTGAACAGTTACCAAACAATAGTGAGCAAGAAAACCTAGTCCGAGGACAAACGGCAAAAAAGACACAGCAAACCGGTCTAGCCAGATCCGGAATCAAAGCCGGAATACAACGGAGCCGAGTATCCCTTGCCACCGTAATGAACTTTTTTTCGGAAAACTATGTTTATCCAGAGAACAAAACCACCCCCATTAAACAAAACACAACACAACACAAAAAAAATCAAACACAAAATACCACCCTCCCTGTGATAATCCAATTTTATAGGTTCAGAAGACTACACGACAATATTTCACAATATCAGTATGCAGAAACCTCCTAAGCCGGATCCGTACGAGAGTCCGATAGCCGAAGTCAGAGCCGCGATCCAGCATATACGCGCTCGGATCCTGGGTATTATTGCAATTATTCTTCACGAAATACCTATTTTTGGTGAAAAACATTATATTCAAAGAGACCGTGCAAAACGAACATTGTTCAAATTATAGTATGCTTTAGAAACATAAGTACTGCAGCTCCGGAGACCCGAAGCATCAGAACGTCGAATAACATTATAACAACAGGAAGCACAGGCATACCCTGCTGCGATTATTAATTTTTTTTCGGTGGTAAATAACTTCTCTATTACGAGATGAAAAATAACATAAAACATAGTACAAAGAAGAGACTCCGTGATAAACAACCGCAACACAAATTTCAAATAGTGCAGATAACAACACTTCAAGATACGTAGTATCCACGGCAGCCAAAAGCACGAAACTGCACCAGTAAGCAGAAGCACCGAGAAACTTCGGATCCCGCCGATCCCAGGAGTACAGTACCTTGTTGATGAAATTCCTTCTTACAAAGGAAAATGAATATTGAAAGGGCAAAAAAACCCTTATAATTATCAGAAGACGTGCTTGAACAGAGTTCAAATAGCTCTCTAAGAAGACATCTAGCGTCGTGATCCGGGCAGCCAATACACCCGAACGAGCCGGCCATCCAGGAGCCTTGAACTCCAGTCACTGAATATTTTTATCGGAGAAAATATTTTTGGCGCTCGAGACACACAAATCTTCATTGTCACAAGATCGTAGAATAGAAGCAAAAACCATAGCCCCGCGACAATATATCACAATAGATGACAAGCCACTACTAGTCGGGCCGGCAACCCAGAAATGCTGAATGATACCGGCAGCCCATACACAGGAACTCGGAAAACCGCCCTAGCGATATGAATTTTCTCTCAGAAAATTATTATCTCTTATAGCGAAAAATTAACTAAATTACTCACAAGAAGAAACAGATGCTGAAAAGCACAATAGTCAAACTCCGAACAGTACGAAACATTAGATCGGATCCGACGAGTCGAAGTCGAGTATACACCCGGACGCCCAGATTCCTAAGCGTAATGAATTCTTTCCGGAGAAATATTTCTTATTAGAGGAAAGAAATGTTATGTCCAGAAGACGCTGCCGAACAATTTTCAAAATATGAAGGCAAAAAACACTCTTCAGTTCGAATCACCTGGAGCAGCACCACGTATCACCTAGCATAGCACTGCAAGTATGCACGGGCAGTCCTAAATTATAGCGGATAAATTTGTTTGCACCCGAAATATATCAGCCAAATAAGTAACATCACTAAACAAATACCCAAACAAAAAAAACCCAACAAAAAACCAACAAAACCTACAAAACAAACACAACAATCCAAAAAAACTCACCTCCAACAAACCAAACACTCCAATACCAAAACAACACACAAACCGAACATCACCACCCACCACATCCAAAAAAACCAACACCAAACCCCAACCACACCCAACTTGAGAAACCAATTCATATCTCCAAGAGAGACCGTTGCGCCTGTAGAACAATGTTCAAATCAAGTTCTCCACGCAAGAAATTAGTACAGGATCCCGGAGCACAAGAATAAAACTCCCAAGTCGTATCTGCCGAGCCGTATCCACGGAGCCGGATTCCTGGGTAATGAGAATTTTTTTTCTGGGAAATTATTTTTTTTGCGTGAAAAAATTTATTGTCAGAATGATCTGAGAACCGAACCAATTATTTTAATAAAATAGTAGCAGAAACATTAGCCGTAGTAATCCGGAAGGCCGAAGTTCTGTCAACCTCAATAAAAGTTTTTAAACCACTAGAATTTTCTTACAGAAAAATATTTTTTTTAGGTGAAATAATTTATTTTCATAGAAGGACAGCTGCTATAGTGTAGAAAACATTAGTTCGGATTCAACTGAGGAGAGCCGGGGCTACCCCACAGGGGGGTAAAGCCAAAGTTATACGTATCCGGAGCGTATCCGGAGCCGAGTTCATGAAAAGGTAGGGAATATTTTTCTTAGGAAATAATATTTTTTGGTGTAAATAAAACTTGTCAGAGGCAGTGCGGAACAATATTTACAAATATGATAAATGCAGAAAACCTTAAGTTATCGAATCCGGAGCCGAGCTGAATGATCGGAGCTGATCGAGCCTGGAAGCCGGATCCGAGGATACCGGATCCTGGGAATGAATTTTTCTCTAAAAATATATTTTAGGTGAAAAATTATTATTTCAAGAAGACGTGAGAACTGTAGACACAATGTTCAATAGTACTAGAAAACAGTACGGATCCGGAACGCCCGATATCCAGGAAGCCGATCGGAGACGACTGACTCCTGTGTATGTAATTTACTTCTTCGCGGAAAGAATCTTGGGTTGAAATTAGAATCCCTTATTGATACTGAACCCAAGAACTGTTGCCGAACAATTTTTCAGATAGTGCAGAAACTTTCTTAGTCGTATCCGGAGCTGAAGTCGAAGCCGGATCCGAATTCGGATCCGGCTCCAATCTAAGGAGGTATGAATATTTTTCAATGAAATATTTTTTAGGTGAAAAATTTAATAGAGGAAAGTACGTGAAGACGTGCTCGAACAATTTTCAAATAGTGTAGAAACCAATTAGTCGGTAATCCGGAATAGTCGTACCGAGAGCCGGATCCGGTAGCATACTATTTGATTTTCCACTACGGTATGAATTCTTTCGGGAAATATTTTTTTGGTTGAAATAATATATATTATATATGTCAGAAGACGTGACACGAACGAACAATTTTCAAATAAGGCAGAAACCTTAGTCGGATATCGGAGACCGAAAGCTCGAAGTCACGGATTCTGGAGGCAACGGAATACCTTTAGCTCGAATCCTGAGGTATTAGAAAATTTATTTCGAATAAAATTTATATTTTTTTTTTAGTAGTAAAAATTAATATTGCAGAAGAACGTGCTGAACAACACTCTTCAAATTAAGTTGCAGGAAAACCTTAGTCGGATCCGGAACCATAAAGCCTGAACAAAGTCGAAGTCGGACCGCTCGGAATCCGGTATCCTGTGGTCACTGATATTCATTTTTCAATAAAATATATTATAGAATGTTAGAGAAAAGAAAGATAATTCCAATTTTAGAAAAACGAACAATTATATCAAAAATAGTCCTACAGAAACCTAAGTTGAAGATCTACGGAGCCGAATTCATGTAAGCCAGGAAAGTTCACGGAACCAGAGTGATATACCTAAGTTATGAATTTCACAGGTAAAAATATTCTTTAATTAGGTGAAAACAATCTTAATTCGCCAGATGGACGCTGCCAATCAATTAACAAATAAAGTATAGGAATACCTTAGCCGAGAGACTCGTAAGCCGAAGCGAAAGTCACGGAGGCGGATCACTGCCGCTATGAATTTCTTTCATTCCAAATACTTTGTTAAAGGAGAAAAAATATATTATGGTCCAAGAAGACTCCGATGAACTGAATAATTTTCCAAAATAGCTCCAACAATTCCTTAGTCGGATCCGGCATCCGGAAAGTACGGAGCGGCGCGCAGCCGAGTATGAATTTCGAAAAATATATTTATAATTATGACCAGAAAAAATAAATCTACCAGAAGACGTAGCCTAAACAATTATATAAAAATTAGAGAGCACAAGAAAACCTTAGTACGGGCCAGAAGCCGGAAAGCAGCCTGAAGAGCACAGGTTATCCAATTGGAATAAATTTTTCTCACACATATGAAATATTTTTAGTGAAAAAGTAATACAATAAAGAAGTGACCCCATACACACATTGTCATAATATGTAAATACCTTCGCAACGGGACGACTCGAAAGTCTGACAATAAATAATATATATTACGTTATGCATTAGGGAAAAAATATCAATAACCTAATATAATATAATATAAAGATAAATAATAATATATATATAAATATATATAAAAATATATAGTATATATATATAAATATAATATAATATATATATATTAAATATAATATATAATAATATAATATAAATAATATGAATAATAAATAATATATATGTATATATAATAATATATATATATAATATAATAATAATAATATATAATAATATATAATATATAGTCTATAAAAATTAAGAATTATCTTCCAGAGGGGAGAAGGACGGATAAATACTATTTAGAAATAGTGCGCAATAAATAATTCTAACACAGTCATAGAATACATACACTACACGCTGATTACCTCTCAAGCTCAGTACCAAACGTGGAAAAAGCACAATTTACGAACACTCGTGATCTAAAAATGACTGTTAATAAAGAGATAAACAGCCATTACATTGTATAAGGTGATGGTCTAAAGAATTTTAACCCAATTTCACACAAATAGTTTTATATAGGAATTTCTCTGAGAGATTGGTATGATTTATTTTATATAACAATATGAATCTCAATACTCTCTCAATCCATAATATCGCCACCATTCCCAGAAAAGAAGGTCCACTCCTCGGAACAGCATTTCCTTCAATCTCTCTCACATGCTTCCGCATCTCACCTGCCTCTTTGAAACACTCCTGTGCTACTTACTACATCCACAGGAAGCGCTGGCCCTTGGCCACTACCATCCTGCCTGTCGGCTACCTGGATTCTGCTTGGATGCTCATTGGGTATTACAGGTAATAGTCAAACCATAACAAAGTTACATAGAGAAATCGGCCGAAAATAATGGACACAACTAATGCTGTTGTACGAACCAAAAATTTGCATAATATAAAATAATAAGGACGAAGAATAATAAAAATAAAATTCAACTAAACGACGCCAGGACTCAGATACACCATCGAACAATCAGCGATCGCCGTTATAGAACAAAATAGTAAAAACAGGAAAGACATTCTACACACATAAGTCCGATCCACCTTTCACAGCCAAAACAGAAAACCTATGCAATCCCATGACAGAGAGTTTATACCTCAACTCTCTCATAACTGCTCCCTGAATTATACACACACACTACTATTGAACTTAAGACTTATTTAAATCGCACAGGCATAGGAGTCATCCGCAACAGCCTGCGGCTCACCATCGGCGCAATACCACCTATGCCTATCCGCGATAGGCTCACTCAAGAGAGTTTACACGGCAAAGCCAAACCAACCACACCAAAAGCTCAAAGCGATATAAAGGTCCGCAAACAAATAGGGTACACGACATGCTAGTACCAGCGCAAACCATCTCGCCACATACAATCAAAGAACGAATAAATAAAATTTCACTACGTCGCCAGCGAGAATCTCAAACACCATCCGACCTAACGAGCGTCGCGCGTTAGAAACAAATATGATACAGGAGTCTTCTCGTCATTCGTCACTGATCCACACTTTCTCAGCAAAAGATGCATCTCAGAGAAACATTTGTCCTAAATATGAGACCTTCACGAACAACGTTTTTGAAACTCAGTACATGTTAAAATGGACCAGCCACGATACAGGAGGTTCTGGAACACCCTAGCTGGAATGCTAACATATGCACATTCCCCGCCATTGAGAAAAGTAATCTCCCGATCCCCTAACGTACCAAAAAGGTAACAAGAGCAACAAATCAAATACACCCAGGAGAACACCGACAATGGAGACACACCAACAAATGCTTGTTGCAGAAACAAAACATTGTGCCACAAAAATAAGAAGACAAGAAAAAATTCCACTACGACGCCAGGACTGCAAACCATTGGACAAACAAGCGTCCGTTAGACACCATATCCACGCACACCCACTCTAACCAACATAGATTCCAGAAACTCCCACCTTCCCACCCAAAGAAGGCAGAGTCGGAACAGTTTTCTATCTCTGCTGCGATACCACTGCTTCTAAGAAACTCGGTACTTTATTTAAATCGACGAGAGGGTTAAGGTGCGAAACAAATCGCATGCTGGAGGGCTACATGAAGACACGTTCATGCCTATGCGGGTGCATCTTGGAAGTTACAGGAGCAACACAAACCCTAAATAGTTAAAAGAGCAAGGCCGAACATTGGGCACAACATGCATATGCTGAGTGCACAAACATATGCTAAAAAATAATAAGAAAAATAATAACCCAAATTCACTCGCGCCAGGACGAACCAAGTATACAACAGAACTGTCGCCGTTAACAATGTGCAGTAGCCAACCACTAGTCTAGAGGATCCACCTACACCAGAAAAAAAAGATACGACACGTATCCGGAACAGTTTATCTAATCTCCTGTTCGCATATCCACTGCTTTGAAACTCGATATATATTCAAATCCATAACCACACATACCTTGACCTATATATATATATATATATATATATATATATATAAATATATATAAAATAAAATAGACCAAAATATAATGATAAAATAGAAGAATTATCAAAAAAAGATAAAATATAATATAATTAATATATATTTATAATAAAAAATATTTAATATTATAATAATCACCCTAATCATAAAATATTCTATATAATTATATATATACAAAATAAAATATAAAATTATATATATATACTATATATTTATAATAGATAAAATGCAGAAGTAAATATATAAAAAACATATATATATATAAGAAAATATATAACACTAACATAATATGCCTATAATATAAAATAATATATATTATAAACTCACTATAAAAAAAAAAATATATAAAAAAAGTTATAAAATAATAAGTACTAATAATAAGTAAAAAAATAATAAATATAAAATACTCACCTCCACCTTACCTAATAATATAATACAGTATAAGGTAATTATATATGAAAGAATACAATATATTCTTTGACGACCCTACATGACAAAAAAGAAAATAAATATATTCTCCAAATGTATTCTCGAGCGCTAATATATTCACTAGCCACTTTCATCCAAATATATATTCAAGTACATATAATCACAAAAAACAAAAATAACTAAATTAAAAAAAAAGAACAGCATATTATTTTGTTCACGCCCTAAATTTCTCCGAAAAGAAAAGCCTAATACCAAGAAGAATAACCAAACTCTGCAATCAATAAAAAAAATCCTAACACTATATGAACAGATTTATTTTATCATTGGGATATAAGAGAGAATAAATGAAATGATAAGCCGGTAGGTTGAATACACACGTCGATTGATTGTTATTATTCCTATTCACAAGAAAATATTATAGAGAAAAGTACACATTTCAAGGATGTCCAAAAAAACTTATAGAAACAAAAAATTAAAGTTAAAAGAACGAGTGAGTCTAAATGAAATTATATTACTACACAAAATTAGGAGACCTAATACTCTTAAGAAAGTGAAAAAAGCATATAAGAAATATACTAAGATATAATCATACAGATTTATTGCCAATTTGTAGAAAAGCCCAAAAAAAAAATTTTCCCCTTCCCCCCACCCCAAATAAAAAAAAAAACGAAACATGGTTTTTTTCTTGACTTATCGAAGATATTTCCCAAAAAAATTAAAGATAAAATTTAAGTTTTCATTCAAAAAAAAAATTTCTTTTATCGGTTCGAAGAAATGGATTTTGAGGATAAAGTCTCCCCTTAAGGATATAAAAATATTAATGTAATATATGAATTAGATATTAAAGCAAAATTAAAAAGAAAATCGATAAAATACCGAGGGAAACATAAACAGGAAAAAAGTATGTTTTTATTGGTCTTTGTATATAATATATATATATATATATATATATATATATATATAAATATATATATATATATATATAGTATATACTATATATATATATGATATATATATATATATATATATATATATATATTATATAGATAAATAGTATGAATACAATCACTTAAAAAAAACATAACATATACTAATAATAAATAATATAAAAATAATATAGATATATACAATAATAAGAAAGGAAATTATCAAATAATAAGATATATATTAAATATGATAAATTATAATAAAACATGAAATAAAATAATCAATAAAAGAATAAACAGAATAAAAAAAATATTATATCATCAAATGGATATAATTAAAAATAATATAAATATATAATAACCTAAATAAGTACATAATTATATAATATTCTAATATTATAATATAATATATAGGTTCAATTGTCAACAAACAGCCCCAAATAATAATAATATATATATAAATAAATACCTATAAATAATAAAAAACTAATATAATATATAATATATAAATATGTAATGTATATAGTATATATATAATACCGAAAACTAGCCATATCATCAAAAACACATCATGATTACTATAGAAATATATATAATAATAAATGATAATAATAATTCTAATAAAGATACCAAAGTATGGGAAGAAGGGGATATGCACGAAAGATGGACGCGACGCGAAACTTTGAGAACCTTTTAATGAGTCATCGAAATTAACCTGACATCCTCGACCTTTGTTGGTCAAGCCAAATAATTTAATATGGCCAATTTACCCTTTTGGAGCCCCTATACTTTTGGCACCATTTTACCTACTTTGAGAACCTATTTAGTGAGACATCCCTAAAATACTCCTATATAGTAGACACACTCATATTTCAACCTAATGAGCAAAATCAGCCCTAAAAATTTATTTTAGGTCAACCCTCAGAATAGTAAGAAGGTTAGCGCCAAAACGGTTGCAATGTACAGCACGTCTATACGAATCTATACCCTCCTATTATTACGCCCGACCTAACGTTATTTCGACCAATGGGGTCAATTTTCCCACACAGGTGATATTGATCGATTCAAGTGTAAAGGACTAAGCCCTTTTTGAGGTCTCTTTCCAACCATTGTCTAAACCCTTGAGACCAATTATATTTCGACCAAGCCCTCTTAGATATCTCAAGAGGTACATATTAGGCCCACTGGGTACATTTTTGGCTCTCCCGAATAGGATCCAGAATTATAAACCACACAGGTAATGTTTATGGTACTAACCCTTTTGGGTCTATACCATGGAAGTGCAATATTTGGCCAACCCACATTTATCGACCAAACCTTTATGCATACTTCCCTCGCGGTCATTTTTTGCACAGTCACAAAAACCACGGATAATTTTTGGTCTCCGGAAGGTCATATTAATTGGCCAACAAATGGTAATTAAGAACATACCCTGTGAAGAATCTTCCAATGAGCCTCAATTTGGCCCACCTCAATTTGACAGTACGAACACCATTCAGGAGTAACTCTCCATGGGTCACTTTTTGCCCACAAAAACCAGGGTAATTTTCGACACCCCTTTAGTCTATTGCACCATGGTCAAATTTGCGCCCAATCAACAGGTTCAATTTCCTTTGATCTTCCATTAGGGACTAGTAGCGCCTAATTTTTGATATACTATTACTTAGTTATAGACCATGATATTCGAACCTGATAACCTTACTAAAATGAATATCATACTATAATGGGTCATTTGTGGATCCCACTAAAGAGTATTATTTAATGGGCAATTACCTATTAGGGACTTAGCCCTTAATTTTTTGATGATCTTATACCATGTTGACCATGATATTTCGGCTTTTTACCTTGCCATATACCATGGATCAAATTTGACCCACGGTAAAATTTTTTGTACTCATATCCGAGTACCATAAATTTGTCTTTAACATTGTTTGAGAACCATGAATTTCGCCTTTGACCTTGTCAACTAGATTACCATGAGTCAATTTTTGAACCCATACGCTTAAATCTTGATGGCTTTGATGAGTCACAATACCACCCCAGTAAAGACCCAAAGATATCATCAACGTAGATCGTTCTAATAGTAATCTTTAACCCATGAAAATATTAGACTCAAGAATGAATGACAAAGACCCGCACGAGTACCCTAATAACCCACCAAAAAAAATAAAATAGTAAGAGCCCAGTGAGTAGAGACAACAAGAGATGAACACCAATAAAAGATGACCACCAATGCACTCCAAAATGAGTGCCAAAAGAATGAATAAGTGCCAATGAGTTGTCAAGTGAAGTGGTACCACATTAGATTAATGACCAAGTGATAAGTGCCATCAAAAAAGTGCCAATCTGAGTGCCACTTTTTTCCAAAGCTACTTGTCAGTATAGATCCATTCCACCTGAGCTAGTTAAAAATAGCCCTAATAATGGGTGTCTACCCCTTATAAGGTTAATAATTTAGGTATGAGGAATCGAAATGTGATTATATACAAATCTGCTAGAAATGACTTATTATATCCTAACTACGAAGTTAGTATTATTTATAAACACTTATATAGCATGACAGAAAATATAATATCTAAAGACAGTTACACAGAGTTGAATAAAAATAGGAAAAACCCCAGAAGTAACCGAGCAAACGTATTTCCGAAGATCCGAAGTCCGCGTTACCGCAGAGTGAAACACATAACATCGCGAAAACCGCCCGCCGCGTGCGCTCACAGGCGCTTATTATTCCCCGCCCGCCGAGTGCGCCCGCAGGCGCCAATATTTCCGGACGAGTAACCACAAACGCCACGTGCAGTCCGCAGACGCAAATAATTCCCGCGAAGTTGAAACGAATAAAATAAATATGCATATCAATGTAAACAATAAAATATTCGAAAAGTAATAAATTTCTTATCAAATATACTATGAGTTTCAATTCAATTATATTATTATCTAAATAAAATTGTACGAAATTTTGTTTAAAATGAATAATTTACTTTGTCTAATCACTCAAAAGCATTTTGGCTACCAATAAAAGGTATAGAATGCGTGTTAATAAAACTATAACCAAAGAAATTAGATATGCATATTATGATTTTGACGGCCTTTTTATGCATTAATTTACTTACTGTTTACTGCTTTAACTCTTGCTTTTACTGCTTTATAACTCATGTTTTACTTAAGTTTAAACACAAATTTGCATTTTTAAATACTTTAAAGCAGTAAATCAAGTAAATCAAAATAAGAATAGGGTGTTACCAACACCTAGGGGATAAATTAGAGAGTAATGCTTTGTTTTACTAGCTTTACATGCTTAACTCCTGCCTTTAACAAATATGCTTTAACTCACTCTTACGATTATATAAACTCATATATTTATTATCATTAAGTTTTCTTTTATATTTATTTTTATTGTTTCATTATTTATTAAATAATACTATATATTTACTTTTGTTATAATACTTTTTTATATTTTAAATATTGTTCAATGGATATAGAAAATAAAACCACTCAATCTGATGAGTTACTGAAATGTAACAAACAATCATATTAATATTCTCATTTCAAAGCTAAATTTTATTATAAAAATAAAGCTATATACTTTAATCATTTGATGATAACTCAGATAAATCAATAGAGGTGTTGAAACTATAAGCAACAATAAGGGAGATAAGATAAAGTTTTGATTTACTGCATTTACTGCTTTAATTAAACTCAATAAATTTACAATTTATCTACTTGTATTAACGAGTATGGAGATGTGGAGAGAATTTAAAACTGTTACAAGAAGTCCTGGGCTCACAATGACTTGATACGCTGGAACCGCCAAACAGGTCCCTGTGCGCCAAAACACACCCAAATATAACTAAATATTACAATATTCTCAAAGGAAATAGGAGATATTGTCCCTTGAACAAACCCCCTGTTAAAAATAGAATATGGTAGTCTATTAAATGCCAACTAATAATATCAGGAAAAAATTTATCACAGTGAAAAATATAAAGAGAATGAAATATAATACAACAATTCCATGAGAGGCATATAACGATAATATCAGAGATCAGAGCCTGACAATATATACACAAAAAGGTCCACAAAAATATATGTGTTAATTAAGAATAGAATATTAAATAGCATAAACCTGAGAAATTTCCGGAACCGAAAATAGCCCAGAAGCTGTTAATCTCACAGTCATTCTCAACCATCATACAATATAAAATCATCACTGTTGTATTTCACTTAAGACTAGATATAATTTTCATTCAAGCAAGCATATGCGAAAGAGTGTTCATTTAAAAACAAAAGTAGATAATAATACTCCTTGTTCCCTCGCGACACGAAAGAGACATGCAGTACAAATAAGTATTGGCAAACTTCAATATAATCCCTCAAACGCCTGAAAGAGTTCTTAAAGCTATTATAGAAGAGAGACTCATAACAGATTACTCCACACGAGCAATTAATTCTGACCTCGTCTAAAACTACACCCAAAACAAAAGCCACACAGAGTCCAACTCCCCAACGAGATAACCCAACAATTACTTGCACCTAATGAAAAGATAGAAAAACTGGAAAACAATAAACCAATAACATATACCGAAATATAAATGATGTGCTCTAAGTGCAATAAGTATTAACCTACTATATAAAAAATTTATAATGAGAATTTTCCCTGTGAAATTAACAAGTGAACAAATAAATAGAGAATAGAATAGTTCAAAACAAGACAAAATAATGAAATAATACACAAAATGTGTATTCGGTTAATTATCGCCCACCTATTTCGAAAATTTCACCCATTAATCTGAAATAAGAATATTTCACCAAAAATATATAACTTATTTTTCCAAATTTTAAACTGACTATCACCCACAAATATTATTATTTTTGGGAATTGGATTGATGTGAACTATATAAAAACTAAATAATTCCGAGGAAAATAAATAAAACTTGATATTGTCCATATATGATTAACACAGTGAGAAATAAGCAGAGAAAAAATGCGAATTTAAACCTAGATGATATAACAAGAACTTAATAAGTTTTTAATATATTGAAATATTTTGAGGAGAAAAATTTAATGACTAAAAATAAAAATGGGCAAAAGTTTTGAAAAAACTGCTGCAAGGTCATATAGAGATATAACACATAGTTTCATGTTAAAAAAAAAATTGCTTAATTAAAATTTATGGTGCTTACATTATTTTTTAAGAGATGGAAACAATTAGAATGAGTATGCACATTACAAATGAATAATAATATAAATATATAAATATAATATATATATAATATAATATAAATAAAATAATAATAAAAAAAAATAAAAATAAAATAAATTAAAAAAAAAAATAAAAAAAAATAAAATAAAAAATAGAAAAAAAAAAATAGAAAAAACCAACTAAATCACAGAAACATATAACAAACACCAAAAAAAAAATACAACAAAAAACTCACAACCTACCAAAAAAAAGAACAAACCATCAACCAATAATGAACAAACCCACAAAAAAACAGTAAAAATAAAAAATAAATAACCCCAACATATCAAAAAAAAAAAACATCCAACACACAAACACCACCATACATACACAAAACGCCAACAAAAACAAATAAACACAACTACGAAAACACGAAAATACTCAAACACAGCACACAAACATCCCAGAAAATAAAAAAATAACCAAAACCAAACAAACCAAAAAAACAAAACAAAAACAATAAAAAACCGCAAAAACACCCCCAGAAAAAAAAACAAACGACACACTGAACACCCAAAAACCAAAAATATAAAAAGAGGAAAAAAAAAAAAAAAAAAATAAAATATAATAAAAAAAATAAAAAAAAAAAAAAAAAAAAAAAAAACAAAAAAAAAAAAACCCCCCCCCCAAATAAAAAAAAAAATACCGAAATGAACAAAAAAAAAAAGAAAGAAAATAAAGCACAAAATATAAAAAATATAAATTACTTACTTAAAACTCAACCAAAAACAAGGAGCTGCAATAAGTAATATAATAACTATAATACTAACAAAATAACTCACTATATTACTCATAAAACCAAAAATAATATACTTAATACGAAACCGAGCAAGATACATTATATATAATCAAATATATATAAAAAATATAGTTATATAAGATTACATTATATAATTAAATATATAATCAAAATAAAAAATATAATATATAAAAATATATAAATCAAACTTACATATCATGACTCACCGTATATACCAAACTCCAAGTATCAATAACAATAACAAACCAAAAACATACTCTACTAAATAATATCAATATTACGTAAATAATTACATAACCCCTAAAAATATTGTGTAAATACAATCTCAATAAAAACAAATTATATATATATATAAAAAAAATAATTATTTGAAATGAAACCCAAAATTATATAATATAATAAATATATATATAAAAATATAATATATAATATATAAAATATATATTAATATAAATATATAAATACTATAATAATAATATATATAATAATATATAATATAATAATAATATATATATAAGATATAAAATATTAATAAATATATAATATATAAAATATATAATATATTATATATAAATATAATTAATATATATAATATAATATAATAATATAATATAATATATATAATATAAATATATTAATAAATATATAAAAAAAATATATATATATAATTATAATATTAAATATAATATATAAATTAATATAAATATAATAAGTAATATAATAATATATTAATATATAATATAAGCTATAATAAATAATATATATAATATATATATATTAATATATAATATAATATTAAATATAATATATATAATAAATAAATATTAATATAATATATATATATATAATAATATAATATATATATAATAAAATATATATATGACAAATTAGTTACCTTAAGTTAGATATATTAAGAGAAAATTGGATTATTTAGAATAATTTGATGGGATTGAAAGTGAAAATTTTACTTACTAATTTTCCATGAATACTCAAAAAAAAAAATATTTGCAAATAATTTGTTGTTAAAAACTATTTTTAACTTACATTTGAAATATTACATTACACTTTAATTGAGACTATAATATATTATATATATAAATAATTAATAATAATATATAATTATAATATATATATATATATATTAATATATATATTAATAAAAATAAAAAAGTATAATTAATATTAAATATATAAATATTAATATAACTTACTAAAATCTGGAAGAATACAGTTTCTTGTTTTGAAAGAATATTTTCCTTCTTCTGTCAAAGCATATTAGTACAACGAGTGTCAAGCTAGATACTTGGAATGGATATTTTTGTTTTAGTTCGTAGAAGTTTATGGGTTTTGGTTAATAGAGTTTTAGCAAACATCGCTCATTTAGCCAGGTTTTTGAATCTCTATTCACCAGTTTTCGTATTTTATTAATATGAATTGGGATCTACTTACCACTTAGTTACATAGTTCACGAACGAGTGAATTTAACGTCAATCCAATGTTCTCGCGTGTGATAGGAAAAGGTCTAAATTTCACTATACATTTTGTTATATTATTTCACCTTCTAATGTAAATTTGTGCATTTTGTTCTAGGTGGTGAAATTATTGATTTTTCATTAATATCAAAAATTTTTTTTTGCAAGACAGAATTACGATCGACATTCACTTTTTATTACAAGTTTAACGTTACCATTAGGTCCCTCAACTATGAATCTATAAGACGGGGAACTAATTTCGACGCCGGGGTCAGTTTGACGTTAGATTAGCGACATGTAATTGACGAAACCGTTATATAAACTTAAGTTTGAGCAGAGATATTGCACTGTATTGTAAATATTCTCTTTGAGAGATCAAGTTGAAAATCACACCGCCCAAATTATACTTAGAGGTTTAAAATGTGTTTATGATAACTGTTCTGCTATTCTTAAGAGGCATTTACTGAAACTCTTTTTAGATGAAATTGGGGGTACTATTAGGACTCCCATGACAGAATTATTGTATTCGATTTTTTATTGTACGCTAGTGCCTACAGTGCCTCTTATGTGAATGTGAGTTGACAGCTTTAAATTATTATTTCATGGAATGATATAAAATGCCATATGTTTTTAAGTAAATGAAACTCCTCACCCCGTGTTAGATCGAAATGCATGATTCGTAATATATCCAGAGGATCGCGAATATAACCCGTGTAGTTCATCAGAAATTTCACGTTATACTATGCCAGCAATACTATGATATTCGATTGTAACTTAGATAGTCCAGAAAAGCATTGTGGTGTTGTTTAAGGCTTCTGATTTCGGATGGAGAAGAAGAGAATGGTCATTTTTCAGTTCTTTTGATTTTCAATATGTCTGCTAATAATCATACTCAGAGGCTATTGGGAATTTGTTGAAGTAAACATCCAGATGCTCCTAACATGTATATCACCTAACATAATATACTACGCTACTACCACTACTACTACTACTACCACTACCATCTACTACTACTACTAATAATATTAATAACATAATAATAAGTAATTATAAAATTAATAAGCGAATAATAATAGGGAGAAAATAATAATATAATAATTAAAATAATAATACGAGAAAATAATAACAATCTATAATTGATTAAAAAAATAAAAAAAACTCCTAAAATATGATAAATATAAGTTAATTATAAAACTTTATCATTTCGCAAATATTTAATTAATAGAATCTGATAACAATAAAATAAAGTAACAAAGTTACATATAAATGAAAGCCCCAAGTTAGATAAATTCACACATATCCTCAGTGCCGTGTATAACTAAAAATTTAAAACAATTTATGCATCGGGAAATAAATTTTGATCATATGGGTCGTCGAGGAGAAATTAGGAGGAGCATAGTATATAATTAGATGTAACTTAAATGTGTTAATAGATAGAAGATAGATAGATAATTAGAAAATAGTGCTGTGTGTGTCGAAGAGGATAGGGGAGAGAACAAAGATTGCACCTTTCATACAAGAAGTGAGAGGGTGAACGAGAGAGTGTGAAAGGAAAGCAACAGAGAAATAGATAAAGTATACCCGAGAAGGTAGAGAGAGACGAGAGATCAGAGAAGACGAGAAGAGAGATGAGACGAACGAAGAGAGAAAGGTTACGTGTAAGCTGTGTCAGATTATTGTAACTACACTGTTGAACTACAACGGGAGGAAGACAGTGAGTGAAGGAGAGAGAAGGTAGAGCGGGAAGAAGCTAGAGCAGAGGGAGATGAAAGAGATAGACGAGCGCGAGAGTGAACGCCCAGAGAGATACGAACGAGAAAAGAGCGGTGAAAGAGACGAGGGGAGTAGAACTCAAGTCGCGCGATACGAAAATCGTTGTGCCTGTCTTTAGAGAATGAGAGGTGAACAGGAGAGAGTCGGAGTGATGTGAGGAAGAGCAAGGGCAACGTGAGGAAACTGACGAGAGCGGTGAGAGAAGAAGAGAGAAGAGAGAGAGAAAGAAGTCAGTGTAGTAAATGTGTCTAGAAGAGAGACGGACAAAGAGTGAGAGGTAAGCGGCAAGAGACATGAGAAAGACGTGTGTGTGTAAAGAGAGAAAGTGAGAGAGAAGAAAGAGAGAAGAGGAGTGTGAGAAAGGGAGTTTAGAAATGAGAGTTAGTGTGAGAGGAGGAGGAGAGAGAGAGTGCAGAGCACAGTTGTGTGAAGAAGAAGAGAGAGAGTGAGAGAGAGCGGGAGTGTGTGAGAGAGTGAAGAGAGTGTGAGAGGATAGAGAGAGAGAAAGGAAGAGAGGTGGTGCTGTGCAGAGAAGTTGGGACGTTGCGACGTCCCAGTTGATGAAGAGAGGAGAGGACCAGAACAAGGAGAGAGAGAGAGAGAGTCGTTGCCGTCCTTGAGTGTAGTTTTGAGAGAGAGAGAGAAGAAAGGACGAGCGCTATCATTAATCACATAATAATAATAATGAATAATAAAAAAAAATATCAATAATATCAATAATAAAATCAATAATAATATAATAATACATAACAATAATAATAATATAATAATTATATTATAATTATAATTAATAATATCATCATTATCATTCTATCAAATAACAATAATATAATAATAATCAGAAATAATAAATTCAAATAATAATCAATAATCATACATAATTATACTTGGAATAATAAAATGTAATTATAATATTATATAAATAAACTCACGACCCTCACATCCTCATAACATTTTAACAACCCGCAGATGTGGCAGCAAATACACTCTACCGTTGTATCATAATTGGCCTCAATTCCAGGTTTACGATCTTTAATTAATGTTCGCCTCAGCGAGTTCTTGTTTAATAAATAGGTTCCCAATTTTATATAACAAATTTAATAACTGATATCCTTCTCTATTTTAGAGCTTCAAAATCAATAATTTCTTCTTTGTCGGAGGTAAAAAATTCATTCACAAAGGCGTCTTTTGTTAAATAACACAGCTATCGAAGATATTATTTCAAGTACCAACTAGTTTAACATCTCAATGACCCTCTTTTGTGTACTCATTGCAACGCTTTGCCCCAAGCCTGTAGGCATCAAAAATTTCAGAGGGTTGTATTTTTATGTTTATTTTCGTTCGATAGTGTTGATTACAGTTAATTTACAATTCTCGTTCTCACTTCCGGCAGGTACTTCACTTCCACTTAAAACCAAGACATTTTAATATTCTCTATGGAAGTGTTCTTGAATTTGTTCAATTTTTACTGAGCTTGCCATATTCAGGATAAATCCTCGGTATTGTACTGTGAGCTGCACTTTCAGATAAATCGGTATATTTGTGCAGACACAGCTTACGCGCTCTTTGCTTTCGTTACTAATTTTGTTTTCAATTACGTTCATTCTCGATCTTTACTCTTATCCCTTATCTTATTGTTTATTTAAACCTCTTTAAATTCCTAGAAAAGCAATTTTGATTAATTCACTTACACCTTTTTAGATCGTTAATGGATTGCTAGAAGTCAGAAAATGGAGAAATTATTGCCAATTGGAGGGAAGTGTGGCCGACTATGCGAGAGTCACAACTATTAAGGATTGCTTTTCTTGGCATTACTGATAAAGTTCAAATTTGAGAAGATTTGTCTGGCTTCCTCTCGTTTCGGATTGCCCATATCTATATGATATTTTTATTTCTCTTTTTGGTTTCCATTATTGTTTTTGTTCTTTTTCCAATGATTATAATAGCATTAGACAGTATGTTTTAAATTCTAGTAATTAACTTACTTGGTTCGTTGTTATTAGGCATATTATTGCAGGTTTTAAGCATTGCCTACTTCATTGTTGACATTGCTGCTGCTGGCATTTGCACCATAGTCTTATTTCTAGTTTAGCCATTTTGGATACTTGTAAATATGACTAGGTGGGCTATTTTTGAATAGCTCTAAATAGTATATAAATCTTTTATAAGATTGCACTATTGATTTTAATTAAATACACTATAATAATAATATGGCACATAGTAAAGCACTTAGGCACACATGTTTTAAAATCGAACACAACCAGAGAGAGAAGGATAACCTTACCGCTCTCGATCGCGTCCACTCTTAATAATGAGTCGCTCCAGGAAACGATGTCTGGAGGAAGACCCTTGCGCGTACGACAGGATGACACATGTCCTTTCTGGAGAGGAAGTAAAAGAACATCATTACTTACTCCATACCTCTTGTCAATTCTCTACCATTTATCCTACATATCTATATTACACGTCTTTTATGTAATATATTAACTTTCCTCAGAACAACTCTTGAATAAACTATTTCCCTTCTCAGAGGGAACACGAGGACAACAGGAAATCAACTTTAAGGCCTGCCATATCCCAAGCCTTGTCACCACAAGTGTTCGCAGATGAGTTTTTCTAATCTTCTCCCCATAGCAATATATGTTCGTAGAGTCCTAATAAGATCTTAGAAAATACAAGATGGCGATTAACCGTTAGCTGAGCCTTACCTACAATATAAGTTGGGGGGTTATGTACTATTATACTCTATATATTTATTAAACTACGTACACTATAAATTAAGTATCTTTAAATGCTTATAATTTACAAATACTATACTGCATATATACAAAACATTTTTAAGAGTGCAAGATCACCCTGAATTATGATTTTGAAAATCCAACAATCAACAATGCCCCAACCATGATTTTGATCAAAATCACTCAAATCACCTCTGCATTTAAAGGTTCTAAAATAAAACACCCAAAATCATTATTAAAAAATTATAATGGGAGGGACAACTATATACATATATATATAATATATTATAGGTACTTACTATATATATATATATACTATATAACGAAAGGTGTATAATTTTTAAATATACCTATATTATATAATATACCCTATATATACATATATATAATATATATAGTATATATATATCAATCAATAATAATATATAATAATTATATATATATATATATACTTATATATATATATATATATATATATAATGTGTATGACTCTCACTAGTTTTGTCTATTGCCCTTGTTACAACTTGGGAGGTCAATGATAGCGCGCAATACAATCCCAGAATGGGTCTCAATTGTATCCCTCCTTCCCCAACGAGTGCCCAGTTAATTGTTTGCATTGCTGCATTAGGCATTTGTCACATCATCTAATCTCTCAACTTTCTTTCTTTCCCCTCTTCTTAATTTCCGATCAGTTTAAATTTTATCACGTTATAATTTTTTTATTTCTTTTTTTATTGAATCCTACCATTAGATCCCTTCTGATTATCTTAATATACGGTTTCCCTCCCTTTTTCACCCATCAACAGCCCCAACGCCTATCCTGTACTCTCCCGCATGTGTTACAGTTCTCCCACACTTCCTCCCAGGAATGAGCGGTAACAGTGAAAACCTGTCATCTCTCTCTGTTT
>JABUQX010007724.1:20000-26324 GCA_015478945.1 Trachelipus rathkii | reverse complement strand
AAGTGGCCTACAGGAAAGGGTGGCGTGGGAGAGATCTTTGGGAAGGCGGATGATCGGCGTTATCTCTGAAGTCAAGGAGGCTCTGCGGAGCGTTTATATGCGTTGTAGAGGTGCTATTTTGGAGAGGAATGAAATTCAATGGGGGAAGACGGAGGTTATGATGGGGAAGTAGGGAGCAGGAGGAATTGAATATAAAATTGGAGGGGAAAGTACTGAAACATACGGAACAGTTTGAATATTTAGGAGTGTATAGTGGAGTAAGAAATGATATGTTTCAGGAGTTGAACCATAGAATTGGAAAGTTTAATGGGACACTTGCGTCGCTGTACCCTTTGCTCATGTACCGTAATATACCGAGGAAAGTTAAAAAAATTAAATATACCAGCATTTATGAGGCCCTATTAGGCATATGGACATGAAGCCTGGACACTAAACACAAAAGCTAAAAGTAAAGTACAGGCATGCGAAATGAAAGCATTAAGATTGATATTGGGGGTGACAAGACTGGACAGGAGGAGGATTGATGACGTGAGGGCGGTGTTCGGAGTGGAGAGTATATTGGAACTGGTGGAGAGAGGACAGTTAAGATGGTTCGAACATGTGAGGAGAATGGAAGCAAATAGGTGTGCGAAAAGGTATAATGAGTGGCAGCCGGAGGGAAGGAGAGGAGTGGGGAGGCCGAGGATGAGGTGGAGGGATGGTGTTGAGAGAGCGGTGGAGAGGAGGGGGATGACTATGGAGGAGGTGGAGGAGGAAAGAGTTTACGATGATCGACGGCGATGGAGGAGCTTCGTGCAGGACAGCTGACAGGTGCATACGCCTACAGGAGGATGGTGAGAAAGAAAGGTGAGAACTTCACAATATTACGGGGATCGTGTGAAGTCCAGAAACTTAAAATTGCGGAGGCCTTCTACATCAAAACACGCAACCAGACATTAACATAAAATTTTATGTATTTATCAGTCAGATTCAATATCATTTGATTTACTTTTTATATATCAATTTAAAGACTCATTCGCTTACAAAAAATAATCCTCTGAAAATGTCTCAAATATAAAGACAAAACGCGTCGGGAAATCTATGTAAATATATCTTCTTCTTCTCCTGTATATTATTTTCAAAGATTATTTTAAGGAAATTAAATTATGTACAAAAATAAATATTTAGAACGTTGGAAATAAAATCAAAAACTTTAATAATAATAATAATAATAATAATAATAATAATAATAATAATAATAATAATATAATAATAATAATAATTTTCTAAATTTTCGACTCCGACTCCATACTCCGACTCCACATTACACAGGAATCTACCTGAACTACAGACTCACAGACTCCACATATGCACAAGAGATTTTTTCGACTCTGACTCCGACTCCGGGAAAATTGCACGACTCCACGACTCCGACTCCGCAGCCCTGATATATATATATATAGCATCAGGCGGGGTGACTTGGACCACTTTAGGTATAACTTCGTCTCCCGATTTTCCCTAATGCACTTTTTGGAATTATTTTTTTCTGAAATTCAAGGCCATATAGTAGGTAATAAGCATACAAAAAAATAATAATGTAATTCTAAAAATAATAGTTTTATTAAAGTTTAAATAAAGCTCATTCAGCCTCACCTTGGAGGGGTGAATCGGACCACCATTGAGGGGTGAATCGGACCATCTGTTTAAATTCCTCTTTTACGTATAAATTCAATTTTATATTTTAATTTTTACTTAATATAATAATTGTTTATCATATTAAAATTAGTAATAAGTAATAAAAATGTCAATAATGATACATAAAATAAGAATAAAAATGTGGTGGTTCGATTCACCCCTCTCCGGTCACAAATTTTGACACTTTTTGGAATTCGTATTTTTCATATAAATATCATTTTTTATTTTAATTTTTACTTAATATAAGTAACTATTTATTATATTAAAATTAATTATATGTAATAAAAATGTCAATAATATTACATAAAATACAAAAAACAATGGTGGTCCGATTCACCACATCATCAATTTTTACGGTGAGTTGAATCGGACCAAGTTAGGCCCCCTGATTTAGCCACTAGTACTGTTTGGAATAAAAATTTACTTTGCCAGTTTAAAGCTAAACATACTCGATGTTGTGTATACTGAAAAATAATGTTAAAACTCATTCCGATTTTTTCATTTTTATAAACAAAGTTAAAAAAAACTCACATTTTCAAAAAGTGAAATTCTATTGAAGGGCATTTTATACCCTAATTTATTATATTTTTTAAAAATATAAAAACTCTCTAGAATTAAAGATGATTTAAATAAAACTTGTAGTACTACTGCATGGCTATTAAATGAGCAAAAAAAAAATTTTTTATTTTTTTTTTTTATATATATATATAGGTAAAGCTGTAGACAGGGACCCACACATTTTTGAGACCGAAAATTTTCTAAGTTCAAAAAACTTTTCTAAGTTCAGAAAAATTAAGTTAAGTTAAGTTTTTTTAGAAAATTTCTTTAGTGGCAAGCTTCTGGAATTATGCCAGAAGCTTGCCACTAAAGAATTTTTCTTAAAAAACTTTAACGTTAACTTTAATTTTTCTGAACTTAGAAAGTTTTTTGAACTTAGAAATTTTGAATCGAAAGTGATTAAGGTCCCTGTCTTACAGGCATTTACCATATATATATATATATAATAATTATATATATATATATATATATATATATATATTATAGTATATATATATATATATTTATATATATATATATATATATAATTATATTATATATATATATGATAATATATATATATATATATATATATATAATATATTATATATAAAAAGACCAATATTAAATTTCTAAGAAAAATTGGAATAATCTATATAAAATTTCTAAAAAATCACCTTAACCTTGATGTTAACGTTTAATGGCCAGGGCATAGTGTAAACAAAATCTGAGATTAACATTTCAGTTTTTATGTCAATATTTCGATGTAAGTAGAGGAGGCAAGATCCAGTAAGTCTTCATCTCCAATAGTATTTCTCAAGTAGGTTTTCAGAAGTCTTAGGGTAAAACCTTCTTTCTATTGAAGCAGAAGACACTGGTAAAATTGCCAGTATTTGCAACAGATTTAAATATTTGTTAAATTGTGACCAACAAGAAACAGTTCGTTGTTGCTGTTTTTGCGATCTGTGCTGGATGCCATTTCAACTTCCATAAATCTCATTCTGCTTTTTACTAAATTCTTAATAATTGGGCTTTCGAAATCTTCTTTGTAAAATGTTACATCTTTATTCTTCTCACACATTACACCCTTTCGGTATGACAAATTGCAAGGAAGATATAATTTCTTATGACTTAAAAACCTCTCTCCTAATTGCTGATATTAAATCATCCAAAAATGGTTAAATAAAACTGGATGTGCGATAATAAGTCTTTGTGGGTCAGAAGTAGGAATGTTGGGTCTGTATTTTTGGATTTGTTAATTCTTGGTACAGCAATTTCAATTACCCAGGCTCAGATTCAGATTCGCTTACACATGTTCAAAAATATGCCTGAAATTCTACATGTTGCATTTTCCTGATTGGCTTCAAGTTTAGTTTTTAACTAATGGACTTATTCATTATATGCACTCACCAAATCAATAATGTGTGTTCCAATCGTTTTGAAAGATTGTATGTTAAACTTAATAGTCTGTTTAAAACCAAAAAAGGAAACCAGAAAAGATACGCTATAAACATTGTTTAGAATTAAGATAGCTTTTTTTGACTGATCTCCAAATTCACATTTTATTTGTTCTAAAGCAGCTATTATCGGGTTAATCATCTCTTTAAATAATAAACCCGATTCATGCCGTTGGCACCAGCGAGCTTCCGCAAACTTTTTTAACTCTTCTTGCTACCTAGGAATAAATTCTTCTATTTTTTTTCTTCAAACACTTTTTGTCCTCTTTTAGCACTTACAAGAAAAAATGTAACTACATTCTGATAATTATTCAATTTGGCATTTTCGAATATTTGAAACTTAGAAACGTTCTGTGAGGCATAAATTTTAACATTTGCATATAAATTGTGCAGCTCTTTGCCTGTTTAGATATTATTTAAACAACCCTGAACTCACCACGAGGAGGTGGCTGCACTTCTAGTTCCACCCACACCCTTCCCTCCATCCAACCAATGAGGATATTTGCTACTTACATTACTTTAATATATTTTATTTTATTTCAGCTGAGACGAAACAAAAAAAACTTCTTTGTAAGAGTATCAATATCAACGTAACACACACACAACGAAAATTGTTCCTTCTGGAAGACATCAGTCATCTCATCGGCTAAGACAGAAAAAATTTACTTTTATTTGTTTTGCACAATTTTACGTTGAATGAGATGCGTAAATGACTGAATTAGAGCATGGCATTTCTAGCACTAGTTTTTAAACTAGGTTTTTTAAAGTCTGAAAAGAACATTGGTTCCCAGCATTAGCACAATATTTTATAATCGACCCCTCTTTTGTCCATCATCATCACCACCCATTTTTTTTAGCAGATTGGCGCACTGATTACACAAAATACAAGTGAACAAATACTTATGCAATTTGTATAAAATGTACCTCACACTAGTAGTCTAATATTCTATCTAACAATACAACAACACTCTAAAGAGAATAATTACCTGATATATGTTATGAAGTTGACATCAATTCGTGATGCAATTCTCGATAATTTAATGGATGAAATTATAATATATGATGATTATAATAATGGATTAGTTGTATGTTAGTAATGTCTAGTAATATAAGTATGGTCCAAACACGTCAGAGATATATTTTTATGTTGTGTCGCAATAATAATAATTGAATGACTAACAATATATAATATAACAATAAACAAATATATGATTGCTCACAACAAGTTCTGAGAACACGTCTATGATGATATATTTCTTCCTCTTTATCTGATTTATGTCGCTCTTCCTTTTTCTCTGTTTATTTTATTCAGCTCACACTCTATATATTATTGTCTCTCTCTAATCGATTTCTATTACTTTTTAGATGCTAAATTTGTTATTAATAATATAATACATGTGTAAAATACATTTGAAACTGAAAAAGAAACCTCATATAGCAGACAATGATGATGACTCACATCATCACCGTCTGCTATCAAACTACGTTTGGTATATTCAATCACAGTATAAATATACTATGGTTCAATTGAATCGTTGATAATCGCTCAATCTGTTCATTTCCATTTACACATATTTCTCTCGATGATTCTTTGATTCTTTAGTTACTGCTGGAACCACTCACACTCTTATACTCTGTACATTCATATGTGATTTTACCACTATCAGAATACACCATTACACTTACATTTCTTTCCCCTGTTAATTTCTTCCATAAGTTCTTCACATATATTCCACATCTTATTCACCATTTTACCTGCTTGACTCATGATTTGCACTATTTTACCTTGTTGTGTTTTCTCATTGATCATTCTCCCTCTTTCACTCCTCTTTAAACTACTTATGTCACAACCATCTCTTCTTCTTCACTCACTACACCCCCATATTCATTCCTACTATTTTCTTTGTTTTCCTCTTCTTCTTCACTCACTATACCCCCATATTCATTCCTACCATATTCTTCATAACCCTCCCCATATTCTCCTATTTGTAGATCTTCTATTTTACTCTCTCTAATGTTATTATTTTCCCCTTGACAACTCATCACTTCATTCCATTTTCTCCTTCTATATTTATTGTTTTCTATCGAACATTTTTCCCCCTTATAATCTAATTCACCAAAACTCTCTCTCACCTCTGTAAGGTCATTTACGCTTATATAACCTAATATTTCCTTTTGTCATTCTTTTTCCACTCTTCCACTCACTGTACTATTAGTTCTTTTATTTAAAATTGCTTCAATTATTCCTTCTCTTTCTCCATCTACATCTTTATTTACTTCTCTTTTCTCACTCATATATATATATATATATATATATATATATATTATTATATATATATTATATATATATATATTATATATAATATATATATATATATATATATATATATATATATATATATATATATATATATATATATATATATATATATAATATATAGTATATTATATATATATATATATATATATATATATATATATTATATATATATAATATATATATAATATTTATTTATATATATATATATATATATATATATATATATATATATATATATTCTCCTTCTTCTTGTTCATTTCTTTTATTCCCCTTTTTTCATTCCACCAACAGTCATTTTCCTTGTGTCCCCATTTACAACACATTGTGCATTTCCTT
>JABUQX010007723.1:17500-28496 GCA_015478945.1 Trachelipus rathkii | reverse complement strand
CCTACACACACACACAACACACACACATCTACACACACACACACACAACCACACACAACACACAACACCACTAACCAACAACAAAAACACAAGATACTTTTTATTTATCATTCACTACATTTTTCCACTGTCTATGTTATTAAACTTTCTGACAGTTTTCATTAAAATTTCATGCTTCCGCTATATTTGATATATAATATATATATATATATATATATATATATATATATAGATATATCTATATATTATATATATATATATTATTAATAATTATATTTATATATATAATATAGTATATATATATATATATAATATAAATTATATACGGTATATATATATATATTATATAATATATTATAATATATAAATATATATATATATATAATATTTTATATATATTATAATATAATATATAATATATTATATATATATATATATATATATAATAAGAGAGAAGAGGAGAGAAGAGAGAGGAGAAGGAGAAGAGAGAGAGGAGAGAGGAGAGAGAGAGAGAAGACTGAGGGGATAAGAGAGAAGAGAGAGAGAGAGAGAGAGAGAGAGGGAGAAGAGAGAGAGGAAGAGAAGATGAGAGAGAGAGAGAGAGAAGTGAGAGGAGAGAGAGGAGAGAGAAAGAGAGAGAGAGAGAGACGAGAGAGAGAGAGAGAAGAGAGAGAGAGAGAGAGAAGAGAGAGAGAGGAGAGAGGAGAGAAGAGGGGAGAGGAAGAGGAAGGAGAAGAGAGAGAAGAGAGATTGAGAGAGAGAGCAAAGAGAGAGAGAGAGAGAGGCGAGAGAGAGAGAGAACGAGAGAGAGAGAGAGAGAGAGAGAGAGAGAGAGAGAGAGAGAGAGAGAGAGAGAGAGAGAGAGAGAGAGAGAGAGAGAGAGAGAGAGAGAGAGAGAGAGAGAGAATATTATGCAGTGAATAAAAATTCACTTTTATAAGGAAAATTCTGAGTGAATGAGTAAGTCCTTGAAATCAGTCTGCATAGGCTTTCAAAACCGGTAGGTGTACAGGCAAAACCAGAAATCGATTTTGAAACCGACCGCGAAATCGAAATGGAACTTGTGAAGAGACGGTGACTCGTCATACGTCTATATGTAATAAATTCGAGAGATCAAAATTCAAAGTAAACAAATACTTTATGATATTGCGGAATATAGATTAGAATAATAATTTTGAAGCTCCTTCAGAAATTTCAATATTATTATTTATTGCAGGAAGAAATCTATAATTTATTACAAGTGTAAATAACTAAGGTAACAGGAAATTTATAAAACACATCATTAACATATTTAAAAGAAATTTTCAGGTAAAGTTGAAATAACTTTAATAACTTTCCATTAATGACGAAGAAATTTTTCAATAATTTTTCCTCGTTTGCACTTTATAATTCCTTTAATCGTTTCTACTTTTACGAAATGTAGATCGGAATAGAAAACAAAAGCTTCAAATTCGTTTACATGGCAGAATGACCAATTTCTTCCACATAATAGACACACAGACAGTCCTAATTGGCATGCAATTGATATTATGTCGCCATCCTGATAAAGTAATTCTTCACACTTTTTCTATTCACATCAAATGTTATCTCACATTCTCTAAATAGTTCGTTCTCAGCTGCGTCAAATCTCAAGATCAAAACATAACGCCGGATTAACCATTAGGCAAACAAGGCACATGCCTTAGTGCCGCATGCAGCCTCCTTAGGGCCAGCCCGGCCAAAAATTTACTATACTATTATATTAATATAACATCTCTTTGTCATAATAAACTTATCAATGTTAATAAAATTATAATATATTATATTGGTGGTTGCGAATGATGAACTCAGAATATAATATAAATCTTTATTGAACAAATTGTTGAAATAAGGCAGAATGAGACCAGATCAGACCCCAGAATAGAATGCTTTGAACTTTGATAATGTTTGATACGTGAGTCGTGGCTAAATGCACTAAACAATATATATATATTTAATATTTATATATATATTATATACATATATATATATATATATATTATATATATATAATATATATATATAATATATATATATATATATATATAATATATATATTCAATACATAACTCTCCCTCCTATCCCCGAGGGGGGTGGAGTGCAGAATACACCGGAACAGAAAAGTATAAAAGAACATGAGGCAAGTGGAAAAGAAAGCTCCCCCCTTTTACCGTCCCCTTTATACTCCCAGCGAGAAATCGTCGCAATAAAAAAAAATTCACCCTATGGCTTCACGAGACTACGATGGACAATCTGGCATCTCGTCAATGTGAGATTTATCCCCTGGGCAAAGCCCAAAACCATACCCCCTCACAAAACCCGCCATTCCCTCCTGTTATGCACCTTCCTTCTTGCCTATGCCAAACTCACATTCCTGTCCTTCAGGCATTAATTTACTGACTCAATCCACTTTTCATTCAATCTCCCAGCAGGTCGATTCCCAGCATATTCACCACTAAACTTCCACTTAACCAACCGACTATCACCCATCCTTTCCATATTGCCAAACTATCTCAATTTACTCTCCATTATTCTCTCATTTACTCCCTTCTTCACACCACACAACTCCCTAATGTGTTCATCCCTCATTTTATCAATTCTTCTCGCGCCAAACACACCCATAAAATTGTCTATCTGAACACTTTGTACCTTAGATCTATACCTCTTATTCCACACCATAATTTCACTACTATACATTAACATGGCTAACAACATACACTCATTCAAAACCCTAGCGCACTCAAGACTTAATCCCTTCACATCACCAAGGATAAAAAAATGATAATTGCACCAGCCACCTTCCTACCATTCACAACTTTCCTACTGCATTCTGCATCATCCGTTCCCTTTCATCCAACATATATCCTAAATATTTAAACTCGGATACCTGTTCTAGTTGCTCACCATCTAGCATGACTTCACACCGCGGACTCTCCTCACTCTCTACCATAACCTTATTCTTATCTACATATACTTTCAAACCCCCCTCCTTTTACACACCCTGCCAAACCCCTCTACCAATCCTCTCAAACTCTCTTCAGATTCACCACACAAAACCAAATCACTCCGCAGTACAACAAGCAGGGAACCCTCCACTCTCTTCCATTCTCCATCATTCTAATCCTTCCCCTGCCACCCCTCACCTCTAATTCATTCATAACCCCATCCACATACAAATTAAATAACCAAGGAGACATTTATAACACATCCCTACCTCACTCCGCTATTAATATTAAACCAATCACTTTCAACACCATTTATTCTTACACACTCTTCAATATCTTCATGCATACTTTTGATTCCATTCAGAAGCCCACCTCCAACACACACATATCACTAACGTACCTGCCACAAAATTTCCTTATTAATCCTGCCATACGCCTGTTGCAAATCCATAAAACCTAAATACAATTTATTCTTCTCTTTTATTTTCTCAATTATTTGTTTCAATATAAAAATTTTATCCACACATCCTCTACCACTTCTAAATGCATCTTGTTCTTCACCAATCAGTCCTTCAGTCACTCGACGTACTCTTTCAACCAAAATATCAGCATATATCTTCCTTACAACACTCAATAAACTAATTCCCCTATAGTTTCTACAGTTCTTATCCCCCTTACCCTTATATAAGGATACTATTACTGCTCTACTTAAATCTCTCGGAACTATACCTTCCATAAACGCTTTATTACACAACTTCCAAACCTATTCAATCACCATCTCGCTTCCATTCTTGATCATTTCGCCAGTAATTTCATCTATACCTGCAGATTTACCATTCTTCAACTTTCTCACCCTATCCATTACCTCATCCCCAAAATATACCTATTTCTTCTTGCACCATCAAACCCACATACATTCACTATCACCTCTTCATTACTGCCAATGTTATACAGATCTTCGAAGTGTTCCCTCCACACTCTTCTTATATCCATTTCATCAGTTACGAAAGCACCATCCCTATTCATTATTTTATGCAGACTCCTCTTACTCTCCTTCTTACCCTTTCGCGTTTCCTTTCAGAAAAGCTTCCTATTCCCTTGTAAGTCCCCATTCTTCCTTCTTCCAAACTGTTCATTTACCTCATTTTTTCTCCTGCGAATGCAACTTTTAGTCTTTCTTTTTTCCTCCTTATTTAATTCCAAACATCTTTCTTTTGAGACCTCAGCATTTGGTTATAGCACATTCAACCACGCCTCTTTTTTACCTTTAACTGCTTGCATCACCTCTTCATTGAGATTATTACTTGAGATTACTGTTGAGATTATTACTTCCTACTTTAGCACATCCACATACTTAAGTTCTCTTGCACTACTAACAAAAGCTTCCTTCATTTGTGCCTAAATTTGTTCAGTTTCATGTTTTTCACATTCAACTGATTTATTCGCAAGCGCTCTTAAATACTTTTCCTTATTACCTCGTTTACTTAACTTCTTACTCAATTCTTCCCACTTCCTTCTTTATCTCTTTCCTTTCAATCCAAGCCCCCACTAACTTAACCTTACATAACACAACATAATGATCCGATAATCCCATCCCCCTCACTGATTTAACATCCATCACATACTTCAACATCTAATTCTTCACCAACACAAAATCAATCATACTTTTTACTTCGATACCATCTCTACTTACACCAACTCTAGAATACCTATGAATTCTCTTGTGTTTGAAGAAAATATTACTTACACACATACCTCTTTCCTCGCAGAAATCAATCACCCTCCTACCATTTCTCATTTTACCTCCCGTCACCCACATTACCTTTATACACACCCTTTTCTCGATCACCTTATCCAACATTTAGATCGCCCAACACAATCAATCTGAAGCTACTACTCATCCCAACTAAAACGTTATTCAGATTATCCCAGAAAGTCGTACTCTCCTCAACATCACCCTCAGATGGACCATATCTTACAACCACACATACCTTGACATTTTTAAACTTAAATTTAACCATTACAATTCTAGGACTCACACAAACAAATTTCACCATAACTTTATGCCACATGTCACCCATCAAAATCGCAACTACTACTCTCCCCCATTTCATTTCTCTCATCCCACACACACATTCTTCACACACACACACTCACTCACAGACACGTTTCCTTTCATCTTTGTTTCAGTCACAGCGAGTAAATCAAATATACCCTTTCTAAATGCATTCATCACCTCTCTCCTCGTCATTTATTCCTCTGACATTCCATGTTCCCAAACGACTCATACGATTTCGCCGAAAGATACTTGGTCGCTTACGGCGATCACGACCATGTACGAGGCTTGCAATAGCATACCTAGCAAGAGATAAGTCGGTAGTGGGCAGCTAACCCAACTACCACTGTCCATTTAGTCGCCTTCTACGACACGCAGAACATAAGCTGTGGCCAATTCTTTCTCCCCCACACATTGGGATATAAAGGGCAATGATCATGTAGTGTTGTTTGGAAGCATGAGTGTGTATGTGAACGCAAAAGAAGAGAAAGGCGAACCATTATGCACTGGAATGTCATGGGGAAAATGCCCTACACACCATAAGCCCAATATATATATATATATATTATATATATATATATATATATATATATAATATATTATATATATATATTATTATTATATATATATATATAATATATATAATATATTATATATATACTATATATATATATATATATATATAATTGCGAGTGACTGAGCAATTACATCAAAACTTTCGCTGGAGGATCGACCACTACTGGAAAATGTATTGATCTGTGTTGAAAACAAATTATTTTCCTTTGTGAGAGAGTGGCTGGCTCTTCGAAAGTACCTGAAGTAGTATTGAAATTGTTTGGATATAAAAATAACGGCAATTATTTGGGTATCTTAGAGCTCATTGGGCAGTTTGATTCTTTTCTTGCCGCCAACATACTTCGTACTCTGCCAAGTCGCGGACGTGGCAACACCTCTTCACCTGTCAAAAACAATTTGCGGAAGAAGTAATAGCTTGATGGTAAACGAGTTCTCAAAGTGCCATCAAGGATAAGGATGCCGAAGTTCACGATATTTCTCAGCTTTCTGTTGTACTCTACTCACCATATATTGCACATTCTAACCAGTTCTGCGCTACGTCAATATGGTACATCACCAGCCTGTGGAGCGTTTTCTAACATTCATACCTATCTCTAGTCACACAGGAAAGAATCTAGCTAACACTCTGCTTCAATACTTACTGGATCAGGGAATCAACTTTGAAAATTGCCGTGATCAGACTTACGATAATGCCAGTAATATATCTGGTAAATATAATGGCAGGCGGCAAATCTTGAAAAAAAAAAAGAACAGTTTAGTGGATTATATTCCTTGCGCAGGTCACTATCTAAATTTAATTGGACGGTCAGCTGAGGATTGTTGCGTTGAAGCAGTTTTTTTTCAATTCAATTGTATTCATTCTTTGTTGTATCAACACATCGTTGGCATGTGTTTTTAAACCATGTTAAAAAGAACCCTGAATGCTTAGTTCCGAAACAGTCATCGGACACCCGGTGGTCTGCTCGATCTGATGCCACAAAATCAGTTTTCATAGGGTACGATCGGTTTCAAAGTATTCTCCAGGAGATCTCAGAGGATGCTTCTCAAATCGGCGGCACAATAAATGAAGCAGGTGCACTGGCAAACTACACGGACATCATTGAAGTTGTCTTAATGTTTGATCTATGGATTAACATTATGCAGTCTTTCAACTGCTGTAGTAAATTGCCGCTGTTGGTTTGGTGAACAGTTTGGATAAATTCGTAGATGAATGCCGAGAGAAGTTTGACTATTATGAGCAACAGGCAAGTGCATTTAGTGGCAGCAGCACATGCAAATCCAATCGTCGGCGAGTGCCTAAACGTAAGAGGAGTGTTAGTGATGAAGGAGATGATACAGATGTTCTGGAAGGGATGTCTGGCCAGGAAAACTTTTAAAATCAACACCTTTTATGTCATCATCGATCAACTAAAAAGTGCACTGCAGAAACGTACTGAGACATATTCTACAGTACTGCAGAGGTTTGGTGTTTTGACTCCATATGAATCTATGTCTGATGAAGATATCGATACTGCTACTACAAGACTTGTCTATTCAAAGGAGCTTAGTTCAAATTTTCCTGCAGAATTTTGTCAATTCATATGCTAATATAAAGAGCGGAATGAAATAAGCAGATGCGCGATGGCGATGAAATAACATCAGCTGGAAGTGCATATAAAATGTTTACAATGCTCTACAGTCTACACCAGCAATGTCTCTTCTGCTTTTCCAAACACGGAACTGCACTGCGAATTTACCTATCATTAATGGCTACAAATTGCTCATGGAAACGTTCCTTTTCTCAATTATGGACCAGCAACGACTTGGAATACTAGCACTTCTATCCCCTGAAAGTGATTTACTGGAGCTGGGGTTTTAAAATGAGGAACCGGGAGTCCCCCATTTTTAATATGATATTGAATTAGGCAAAAAAGTATTAAAAATTTACCGGTTCAGCTCCCGGATTCTGGCATAGGTGTAGTTTTCGGGAGAGGAAGGGTGCAGGACTCCCCCTCCCCGAAATTTGTTTAGTCAATAAAAATTCAAAAGGAGCTTACTGATATTCAGATAAAGGGGTCATGGTCACCCCATCAATAAAAATTCCCTAGATACTCCAATGGATTCTAGAATAGTTTTCCTTTATTTTTTATTTCTAAATTGTAAAAATAAAAATGAAACCCAAATAAAACTCAGGGTGAAATTTAAAGAATATATTAAAATAGAAATATTATTAACAAGTAATGAAAATCATTATATCATAACAAAAAATAAACAAAAGATATTAAATCACAGCCATTTACACCAAAAGGTATAAAATAAAACCAATGGCTGTGATTAATTATAGATTAAAATTATATTTAAACTAAATTATAAATTACAATTAATCACAGCCATTGGACACCAAAAGGTAAAATAAAAGCAATGAAACATAGGTCTAAATTCTCTTTAAAAAATAAAATTGAAAAATAAAATAAAAAATTTCATAACGTATTTATTTTATATAATAACTTAGACGATAATGAACTAGAATAATTTCAATTTCTAATAGATTATAAAAATTTGACAAAAAAAAAATCTCCTTACAAGTAAAACGAAATTGATCCCTGAGTGCAAGATGAAATAAGATGACTAAAGGGACACGAGACTCGAAAAAAATAAATGTGTTCTTCTTCTCTTATGACTCTTCTAATAAGAGCTTAAAACGCGACGCTTAAAACGCGACGTTTAAAACGCGACGCTTAAAACGCGACGTTTAAAACGCGACGCTTAAAACGCGACGTTTCTAACGCCGTGCAAACGATAGCTGAATAGATCAACGAATGCGTTTTAAATGTACTAATTAATCTATTCAATTGACGCCGCGTTTTAAGCGCTCGTGTAAAAGAGGGTCTTAGATCAATCTCTCTTTTTAGTAGCAACAACCAGCTTCTGAATTTCGTTCTACCGATTCTACATCAGCCCTTCGTAAATCTGTGGAAGGGATACTCATTGGATCGAAGGGCATCATGGGTTTAGAGGCCTTTAACTTGTGGGCGAGGGTAAGGAAAATGGAATCTACGTGGCTGCAGTCACCGTCATTTTTGGCTGATGTTTCAAACAACTGCAAAATAAGGTAAATAAAGAAAATAAAAATGAATACGTTGAAGTGATAAATAAAAAGTTAACACACTAAAACTACATTTTATTTTTTCTTTATTATGTAAAGAGTCGCATGGCAAGGGCCCGGGTTCGATCCCGGTATTACAGATTCGAAATGTACGAATTTTCGCGACTTACAACTCTTAATTAATGAAATTAGAAATTGATAATCTCGGTAATAACTCTATATCCTAAAGAATTTATTTTACTACTATAAAAAAATTCTTACTGGCATATTGTGCTGGTCAGCAAGACGTTGAGCAAGGTTAGTTGGAACACGAAATTGATCTTTGCAATCGCATTTATTTCCAACAAGAATACGAGGTATGTTGTAACTCAAGTTATACCTATTACATTCATTAATCCATGACGATATATTCTGGAAAAGAAAATCATGATCAATAACAAATGGAATTTCAGTATAAATAAAAACAATACTATTTTAATACTATTGTCAGGAATTTAAAGATAGGGAATAATATCATTCATTACTCATTACAATTATTTTCAATTCAAACTCGGCTCGACAGCTTTTCTTTCTCCTTCAATAGTTATTTAAATTGAAATTGTAAATTCCAATATCAGTAATGCATTTTCAAGCAACATAGCTAAGATACAGGAAGATTTACTGTAGATTTCCGAAGATTTTAATGTTCACTATTTTAACTCTTAATAAATGTCTGCTTAAATGTTTAAGTTACATTATCAATTAACTTCCCCCAAAAATATGTTTTTAGATAAGATTTCTTAAGAAATAATTTTTAAATAAGTTCACATATTATTTTTTTCTGTGTGTTAGGTGTGAGAAGAATTGATAAAATGAGGAATGAACGTGTTAGAGAGTTGTGTGGTGTGAAGAAAAGCGTAAATGCGAGAATCAAATGAAACGTACGTTGAGATGGGTTTGGTCATGTGGAAAGGATGGATGCACATTGGTGAGTGCGGTTAAGCGGATGTACAGTGGGAGTGTGCTGGGAATCGACCGGCTGGGAGACCAAAGAAAAAGTGAATTAAGTCAGTAAAGGAATGCCTGGAGGAGAGAAATGTGATTTTGACAGGGGCGAGAAGAAAGGTGCATAATAGGAGTGAATGGCGCGGGGTTTTGTGAGGGGGCGTATGGTTGTGGCCCACACTAATATATAAGGATGAACCCACTTTGACGAGAAGATGCCATAGTGGAGGCGTCCGTAGTGAGGGCTGTGAAGCTCTAGGGTGTATTTTCTGACTGCGACGAGGTTCTCACTAAAAGGTATAAAGGGCGGTAAGGCTGGGCTTTCTTTTCGACTTGCGTCATATTCTTCTACTACTTTTCTGTTTCCGGTGCATGTTACGCACCTTACCCCCAGTCTTGGGGAAAGAAGGTGGGTGATGAGATGATTATTTTCTTCTCACACGTTTTTCCTACTTACTCCTTTAAACATCGAAGCAGTGTAAGAAACCATTTTCATATCTTCACAAATATGTATTCTTTACAGCACCTTTAAAAATCTTCCAAATCTTCCTGTACTAATTGTTATGTTACTCTTCAATAAACGATCACTTGGAAAAACCCTTCATGATGATAATGATAAGGAGGAAGACGATGATGGTGATAAGGAGATTATCGTGTGGAGCAAAAATTTTAACATAAAAGAAGCTAGAAAAAATTTAGAGATAGAAGTTCTTACCTCAAATGAAGCCAAATTCGTGATGTCATAAACAAAGACAACTGCTTGAACATTTCTGTAATAATGTTGAACCATGGATTTTCTGAACCTTTCTTGTCCAGCAGTATCCCACAGCTGTAGCTATAATTATTATTACTTTTAAAATGAACACACAGCAATAATTTTTATTAATAAAACAAAAAAAATATCATTATTACTAGCTAATGAATTTAAATTTTAACTCTATATTAACTCTTAAACTCTTAACAATGGATCCCCATTTACTTTAATTTTTCCCTGAATGCTCAATTACTTTTTTCCATCCCGTAGTAAGTAGAAAAATAATTACTTATTCTCAATCAAAATCAAAAGTATAGCTTGTATAAAAGAAACCAATAGTAATAATCTAATAGATGATTTAGCAGTTTTTTTTTACTTTTAAATCTCAATGTTTTCCTGAATTTTGATAAAAAATTAAAAATAACCGTTAAAAATATTTTGTAATAGATATCGGTAAACTTGAAAAGAAACAAATATTAATATTGCATGTTGAAAAGATTATATGGTTTGAACTTTTTAGTAGGTCTGAGGTGACAGTGGCCCTTTTCCACTAACCATAGCTTCTGTTAATAAAAAGC
>JABUQX010007723.1:0-12500 GCA_015478945.1 Trachelipus rathkii | reverse complement strand
TATTCACCCAGCTATAACCTATACAAACGTACATTTTTGAATTTATTTGGCATGTGGCTTATAAATTTATATGGGCCATATTTTACTATTCCATGTATAAAGGAGAAAAAATTATTTTAATACAAAGTAATTGATATATATAGGTATATACCGTATATTATATGATATATATATTATATATATATATTTACTAGTATATATAGTAATATATATATATATATATATATAATATGTATATATTAATTATATACAGTATATATACCGGTATGTATGTGTGTGTGTGTGTGTGTGTGTAATGCACGCACATGCGTTTGTATACTGTATTGTATTAAAGTGAGTCACAAAATTTCAATAACTCAGACTATTTTTATGTAAAAATCCATGATTTTACTGCTGATGCAGATATATGTTAATTTTAATTCAAGAAATGGATATGAACACATCCACTGACTGAAATTTAAAAAATTTTTGGGGGGCAAGTCCCTCATGGTATCCATGGTAGAATTATAAGGGAGAATGAGAAGGTAGTAGTATAGTAAATGTAGTATAGTATAGTAGTATAGTAAATGCTTTAAACTTAACAATTAAGCAGATATCTTATTCATTATACAGCTACACTGAGGATGGGAAATAATGCATGTTCCTTTGGAAATTAACAAATAGTTTAATATTACTTGTAATGAATGTTTTGGAAAAAAATAAAAAACTCATCTAGGAAAACATATAATGTAATAAAAAATAATAATAATATTTTACATGACTTTCTTCACGGATTTAGGACAGGTAATAGTTCTTATCAGTAAAACCTTTTTTAAATCTTGGAGTAGGCTATAATAAAAGTTGTGTTGACAAAGTAAAGACAATGGATATGATTTAGGCCCAATTAGATTTTAGTAAAACACATGGGCCAATTGAGACTTTTCCAGTCAAACTAAAATATACAATCACTTAACCCATGAAACATTCACAATCCACACCACACCACACCCTAAGGCTTGTCAGTATCTTATACAAAGTAAAAGCAAATATAAAAACAAAACTACTATCAAAAGTAAAAACTATGACTGAGGTACATACTAACCATACTATAAGTATTTAATAAGTTTAACCTTAATAACTTAAAAAAACACCAACATGGCTTAGTCTTAGTAATAAACTATATGATACCCATACCATCCATATATCTATCCAATCCTTTCTTAAATGTTGCAAGTGAGTCACAATCAAAAAATCCCTGCAGCAAACCATTCCAAAAATTAGCCAACTTCTTAATCTTAAAAATACTTAATAAAGCTTAGTACAACCTTGCCTCCCTAATGTTACCACAATTGAAAGCTGCATTAACCCAGTACTAACACAGTCATTCTCTAGTGGATACAATCCTAACCTAATAAAATATATATATGATATATATATATATATATATATATATATATATATATTATATTATATATATATATATTATATTATATATATATATATATATATATATATATATATAATATATATATAGGTTCTTATTCTGTTTCGACTCGTCAGTTTTAATATTCTTTTTGTTTTTGTTTTTTGAATATATTGCTACTAATGATACCAATTCAATGATTTCAGTGGTATGGCATTGATTCCAAAAGTTCGAAGTATTGTGTTAAATAATTTTTAAAAATCACATTTTTTGTGTTAAATTTTTGTTTTAAAAAAAATGAAATATCTTGAAAAGTACGACACTTACAGAAAACCAATTACATATTTTGAATCAGCGTATAAAGCTTATTACACAAATGTTAAAAAAAACAAAACAATAAACACTTTTTTTTCATAATTAAGAATGATCTCAAAAAGTACGACACTTACAGAAAACCAATTACATATAGGCTTATAAGGTTTATTATAAAACTGTAAAAGAAAATTACTAAAAAAAAAAAAGGCAAAAAAAAAAATAATTAGGGGGCTCGAGCCCGACGGGGGACAGAGGGGGGGGACGTTTCCTACCCCGTAGGGGAGGGGTTGGAGGAACCCCCGCGACACCAATCACGACCAAAAGATTCGGAGTTCAGGGACCCTCCCGGAGGGGGGGAATAGTCCCTACCCTGTAGTTCCCCGGAAGCCGTGAGAAACCACGACTCCTGCCATATATGCGGTTAACCTTGGGTATTCCTTTAGTAAAAAAAAAAAAAAAAAAAAAAAAAAAAAAAAAAAAAAAAAAAAAAAAAAAATTAAAACTGACGTTATAAAAATGTAAAAGGGTCCCTATATATTTTTGAATCAGGTCCGTTACCACTTAAATTGATTATTAGGATCATAAACTATATATATATATAATTAAAACAAAAAAAAAAAAATCAAACTGACCGAGTCGTAAAAACAGAAGAGGGTCCTATATATTATATATATATATATTTAGTGAATGTAATCAAGATTGTCAAATTATGACATCAGTGGATGTGGAATATCGTTTTTGACATCAGTGGGATGCGGAGTGTAATAAGAGTGAGGATGTGAAGATTTAATTTTTATATATATTATATATATATATATATATATATATATATCATTATATATTCTTATGTATATTATATATATAATATATGTAGTATATATAGATTTATATATATATATATGATCTCACAACGACTACAAGTCCTACAGTTGTAAGATTTTTTGTTACACTTGTATATTTTCTGTAACACAAGAATGCAACTGGAAAATTGTAGCTACAAGTGTAATCACAGCTCTTGTAGACCAATTCCGTAACACAAATATTTAAACTTGTAGGTTGTGTTACAGAAAAGATGACGAAAGACAAAAACTTGTAGCATATTTGTACAATTCTAAGAACGTGGGTAGAATTTTTTTGCAAGTGTATATACAATAAAACTTTTCTTTTTATTGTAATTTTCTGTATTTCTTAGATGATTTTATTTTTTTATTTTATTTTGAATACTGTAGCTTAATATTTATTTTATTTTTAAAATTATTTAAGTAAATTTTGTTTATAAAATCACATCTTTGATAATCATGAAAAAAATCGGTTATCAAAAAATAATAATGATATCGATAAATCGATAATCTGAAACAAATTTTGACAGTTTGAAATAAGCCTATTTGTTATGATTTTTCGTAGGTTGTATTTTATATTTTTATTGAAAATTTAAGCTTAAAATGCACGAAAAACAAAAGAAAAGCAATATAGCAAATCAATTAAAATATTATCTATAACATTCAGAACCTCGTAATACAGAAATACACAAAGCAGACCTAATTCAAATGTTTCCAAACTTGTAATTTTGGTCTGCAACTTGTACAATTTTTACTTGTAGCTACAAGCCTTAAAAAAAGTTTGTGTTACAGGGCTTGTAGGTATAAGTAAAAAATTACAATTGGTACAACTGTAGAACTTGTAGCCGTTGTGTTACAGGCCGAAGAAATAATGTGTAAAGTCAAGAATCTTGACAGGTTTTATGAGGAATGGTGATTTCTTGGAAATATGCTGTGATGCACCCAGCTAACATTTCCTTATTGTCAAAAGGGATATATGCTCTAAAATATTTAATTCATAATAAAATGGGATGAAAAAGCCATATGAGAAAATGCAACACATATAACTTGATAAAGTTGCACAAATTTTACCATAATTATGGGCGTTGTCAGTCATTTTTTAACAACTTTAACAGCACAGTACTAATATTAACCTGTATACACAGTGTGGTACCAGCTGTGGTGTGACGGAGCCAGGCATAAATTACATGTTGTTTTGGTAAGATATTCACCGCGAGAATATGCGTTCCATTAAAAATAGGGCATAAAATCCCGATTAATCGCGATTTTCTCAAACGCGAAAAAGCAAATATTGATTTTCGAGGGACGAGGAACGTTTTGATGTAAACAAACTTCAGCTGACACGTGTAAACAAATGTAAATATGTTATTACCTAATTTAAACGATCAATTTATTAATATAATCAATCAAATAATTAATAATCAATAACATATAAAAAAAAACCTATGTGGAAATATAAAATAAAACGTAAGCGATATAGAAGTTATTTAAAAGGCTTTGGCGACAACCATCAACTAAATTTATTGGCAACAACCGTAAATAGAGTAAATTGTGAAAAGCATCCAATTCTTATTAATCACGCACTAAAAATTAGGTAATTATCTATTGAGTTTAACAGATTCTGACAAAATATCGATATTTTTTCCGATAAGCGATTTTTTATATATCTTTCGTCCCCATGTAAAAGTACTAAAACAGTGGTGCCAAACCCACACTATGCCAAACGCCCACCCCTCTCTCATATATATTAGCTGCGTTTCCAGAAGCCCGACTGCAGCCCGGACGGGCACTCAGGCGCACATGCATCGTTTCCAGAGCCCGTTTTGCGCACTTCTACGTCATGTAAACGTCACAGTCAGGCGCCCGTTATTACATTCTCGAATTCGGGAATTAGTAAACGGGCGGGCGCGGATGAATATTTTGTTTACAAACAAATCTTTATACAAAGCACGTGTCGGAAATGATTTGTCAAAAGATTTTTAATATTTTAGTTAAACTTTTATGCTAAGGGTACTAATATATCGTATTATTTCATAAATTAGATACATATAAGTACAAGAGTATATTATTATAATAGCTAATGATATTTTAATAGCAGATTTCAGTACGTACATTTATTAGGCCACACCCAGGTATCATTTTTTAAGGAGTATGGCCGATAATGACAGGCCTAAATTGTGGATCCCGTTTTAATTTTTTTTATATATAATATATATATATATATAAAATATATATATATATATATATATTATAATATATATATATATATATATATATAGTATATATATATATATATTATATATATATATATATAATATATATATATAGTATATGTGATTGTTACCCGAGGGTTGTCACCCCGATTTTTATGAAAATCCCAGGAAAAATTTCTAAAATAAAAATAATAATGAAGAATAAATAGAAACTTTTATTTTTTTATTTTAAAGACTATATATATATATATATATATTATATATTATATATTATATATTATATTATATATATATATATATATAATATATTATATATATTATATATATATATAATATATATATATTTATAGTATATATATATATTATAGAGAGAGAGAGAGAGGAAAAAAAGAAAAAGAGAGAGGATGAGAGAGAGAAGAGAGAGAGAGAGAGAGAGGAGAGAGAGAAGAGGGGAGAACGAGAGAGAGAGAGAAGAGAGAAGAGCTGAATTTTATTCTTAAAGAAGAGTGGAATTACCAATAAGTCAAGTATTATCTTTACAAATTTACATACTTTTCTTCTCCTCTTTCTATCTCTGCCTGAAATAAAATTCAATTTTATTAAAATATTAAACGTTTTTTTTAAAGGTAAAAAACCAAAATGTATGACCGACGGATAGAACTCTGGCATTGTTTACAATCCGATACATGTAGCGCACCTTACTCCCAGTCTTGGGAAGAAGAGGTAGGTAAAGAAAGGAAGAAAGAAAGAAATATATATACCGGTATATATATATATATAATATATATATATATATATATATTATATATATATATATATATTATATATTATATATATATATATATATATATATATATAAATATATATATATACCGGTATATATAAGGATTTGCTTCACATGGTTATAGGGTGACAGGGCTTGCAACCCAGTCCTTTCCTTTTCGCTTGTATTACTCTTGAACCAGCATTGAATCTTATGTGCCTGAAGACGATCCTCTGGAGCTCTGGGAAAACGAGTTTTGAGGCCTGATGGAAGATGATGATAGTTCCACTGAAAGGGTGAAACCCTACCCAAGCGTATAACTCAAGAACTAGCATCAGAAAAAGCATTATGCGAGAAATCCATCAATCTTTCTTACAAATTTCATAAAGCTTGATAAATTCTCTTATTTTTTTTTGCAAAAATTAATAGATGAATGAAATTATTTTAATACAATTTAAGAGATTTTTAAAAATTATTTATTAAAAAAATTTAAAGAATAATATTATTTTTCAATCAATTTATAAAGCTGATGGCCCAGGCCTTCTCTGGAAATAGCGGAAGTGAAAGAAAATAACAGTTTTACCCATAGAGTGGTTTTAATATTAAAGAAATTGTAAAATTAATGCAGAGAGGAGAGAGGAGAGAGAGAAAGAGAGAAAGAGAAAGAGAGAAGGAGGGAAGAGAGAGAGAGAGAGAGAGAGAGAGAGAGAGAGAGAGAGAGAGAGAGAGTAAAGAAAGAAAATAGCCATAATCGGACCCAAAATTATTTATCCACAAAATTGAGAGAGAGAGAGATGATCACTGCAGCTTATATTCTGTGTATTGATAAAATATTTATATATATAATATATAATTATTTATATATATATATATATATATATATATATATATATATATTATATATATTATATATATCATATATATATATACTATATATATATATATACTTAACAAAAGTATTATAAACCTTAACTAACGGGGTCCTAAAATGATGTCTAACCTATATGATCATAAGTTGTTAGGCTTAAACCTAACCTAGATGAATTTACATTGCCGTAATATATTATAGTTTGACTATATTATATAATATATATATTATATATATATATTATATAATATATATATATATATATATATATATATATATATATATAATATATATTATACATATATATACAGGGGGGGCAAAGGGGGGGGCAGCTGCCCCCCCTAGAAGTGTTTACTCTTAATAGAGTCTACCTGCGAATTTTTTTTGATCCAACGTCCGTTCCGGGTGGCCGTTAAGTACGTTTTACGGATTATATTATATTTATATATATATATATATATATATATATTATATATATATATATATATATATTATATATATATTATATATATATATTAGTATAATTAATATATATATATATATATATATATTTATATAGTAATATATATATATCGAGTAATATCGCAAAATCCGAATGTAAGAATATTTATTATCGATACGGTTCTTCTCACTCATTTTCTTGCCTCTTTTAATTGTAGATAAGAACTTGTGTTGTTATTCTATCTATGTTTTTTTTTTTTAATGTTGAATATGGTATATATTAATTCTAGATTTTGTGTTCAGTCAGATTCTCATTCTTTATTAAGTGGTTTAAGGTTCAAAGTAGTCATTGAAATTTCACTTCTCCGTGACGCCACTCTACTAATTTCAATCACCTCCTCAGTGTAAGTTAAAGTTCAATTTCATCAGATCATAGATATTAGGGAGATTCCTTGGTAGTACGTTTTACTTTAAAGTAACTTATAAAATTTTGTGTATTTTACTTCTTAAGTAAGAATTTTTGTAAACACATGATCTTACTTGTCCATATGAGGTTAGCTTCATTTTTAAAAAAACTATTTTTTTATTACAACACAGAAATTAGTGATTTTTGCAACATAGTTTGCTATACTTTTAAATTTTTCTGTTAACATCTTTGAATGCTAGTAAAATTATTAGCTTATGACCATATGTGGCAGAGATCATCATCATGTATATATATATATTAGTATATATATATATATATAATATATATATTATATATATATATATATATATATAATATATATTATATATTATATAGATATATAATATATATAATATATATATAAATATATATTATAATATATATATTAATATATATATATTATATATATAGTATATTATATTGTTTTGCAAGTAAATTTGAAAAGGAAGAACTAGGATAAAATTGGAAATGGTAGCGGGGAAAACGAAGAACATACCAATATTTCAACTAAAAGACTACACAAGAGGCAATCCCTCATACTTCGCATATTTCGCATGAATGAAATGTACCCACCCCAGGCCCAGCACCTCGACGAGTCAAGATATGGGCAGATTTCGGAGCTAGCGTTTTAGTAGATGACAGTCACGAAAATGACATTGGGAGATAGATACATTGGACATTCATCTATGATTTCGACTGAGAAAGAAACAGTTGCTGAAAGAGTGTTGGATTTCCACCAAAGACCTATAATTTTTTGGAAGATGCTACCCACGTTAAAGAGGAAATGCAGCAATTATGAAATGGTTGCAGACATATTTCACCTTGGCTGGAAATCTACTCCAAGGCAACCTAAGGGGAGCATTTTGCAAGTTTTGTATTTTTTTTTTCCACCAAATAAAAGTTTGTTCAGAGGGGGTCCTTGGCTCTTTAAAAATAAGACCTTTCACTAAATATAAAGATGTTCATGCGGTTTGTAAGGGACATACAAACCCAGAGTGGTATAAAACTGCTTTGTTTGAAGCTGCAAGGATTGTTCCTAACAGGATGTGCCAGGTAGACATCCAAATTTATCAGCAATTCCAAAGGAAAATCATAGAAGAAAAATAAAAAAATATATCTCAATTATTTCATGTGTGACATTTTCTTTTACGCGCGCGATTTACGGCTTCGGGGTAAGCATCATGATGAGGGAGTGTTTGCAAAATTTGTGCCACGTGCGAAAATAGATACCCGGAGATCAGTCATTGAAGAGCCATTTTTGAAAAAGGGGAAGAAAAATGCCACGTACCAAATCGGTTCAGATTCAAAATAAAATCATTTCTCTATGTGGTACTACTATAAAGGAAAGTATCGTTAATAAGGTAAAGGGGAAGCGTGCACGTACAGCTTAATAGCAGATGAAACCGCTGATATTTCTGGAAAGGAACAATTTCCATAGTGTTGCGCTATTTCGACAAAGAGTCCGATGAAGTCAAAGAGGGATTTATTGGCTTTGTAGAACTGAAAACGCTTGACGCAAAAACCATTGCGAAAGCCATTGACGACTTTGTCACGACCGAAGAACTGGATCCCGAGAAATGCGTGGGCTTGGGTTTCGATGGCACTTCTACGATGTCTGGCAAAGAAGGTGTCCAAACAATATTGAGGAAAAAGTATAAAAAAGCATTGTTCTTTCATTGCTCTTCACACAAACAAAATTTAGTAGTAAATGATTGAACACAATACCAGAAATCCCCAATACTGTGGGAACTATTAAAGGACGTTCATTAACGTTTTTTCGCGAGACGGTCTTTGAGAAAAAAAATTAATACCAAACATCCCAAGCCTATGCCAGACCAGATGGGGTCTGAACAACACAAGTGCATCAGAGTGTTTTAAAGGAGCACTTTGTACAACTGATGCAAGCATTAGAAAATCCTTTTCCATTAAAGAAATAACCGCACAACAAGAAAAAGCGGCTTTTTCAGTTGAATTCAGAGGCAACTATAAGGTCCTTCATCATGGCTATTGATATTGGATCGCGAAAATACTCTGCGATGTTAAAGCCAGTTTGTAAATGCTTTCCAATCTAAGACCTTGGATATCGTAAAACCTCGCAGCACATTCAACATGTTGTGGAAATGGTTAGGAGCCATCGGAAAGGTGAGGAAAAAATCATCGATGAAGTGTTAAAAAAAGTTAATGAAATCGCCGAGCAACTGGGACTTGATCTGAATATACCAAGGATTTTTGGTAGGCAGCAGCACCGCCAAGCAACCATCAGCAACAAATCCCCGGAGTTCTGGAGAAAGATCCTTATAATGTTCCGTATCCTGGATTTTATAACTTCCTCTCCTTTTGGAAATTACGGTTTCTATCTGAAATACAACTGCTTGATGCATTTGACATTCTAACATCCTTTCACATGCCTACTCATACAATTCGATGAGTTAAAGGAAAAGACAGCTTTCATTTTATAAGTTTTTTACCACTTAGAAAGGCATAGAAGAAAGGAACTGAATTTTGGTAACAAAATTTTGGAAGGACCAAGAAAACTGAGTAGTTTTGAAGAACTAAAAGATCTTTTTTGTCTCCCAAGTCTTTAAGGAGACTGAACTTTTCTTTCCGTCGACCGAAAAAAGGCTTTGATATACTAACTCGCCAACATGCCCCACCAGTACAGTAGAACACTCTTTCAGTAATCTGCTAAGGATCAAGACTTGGCTGCGAAGCACTATGGAAGACGACAGGTTAAACGGGACTGGCTATGAATGAGTTGCAAGAAACTTGTGTTTGACAATTATGATTATTTATTCAAACAATAGTTACGAAATTTGCGTTGAACCCCCAAGGAAATTAGTTTTTTAATAATATCAATTTTTGCAACTGCTCTATATTTTGAATTTTCCATCATATCATGTGGGGGGTATGTATTTGATATTTATTGTTTTAAAAAATAAAGTTTTTTTTTAAAATTTATCATTAATTATCCATACAAATGTTTTTAGTTTTATGTTCTTTCTATATAATATATATTATATATATATATAAATTATAGTATATATATATAATATATATATATATAATATATATAAATATATATTATATAATATTATATTATTATATCTATATATATATAGTATAATATATATTATAATATATATATTAGTATATTATATATTTTATATATATATATATATTTAAAATAATATATTATATATATATAGTATATATAATATATTATATATATTATATATATATATATATATATATATATATTATATAATATATATTAATATATATTTATATATATATATATATATAGCTTTATATTAAGCTGGCCCCCCCTTGCTCCTATGTGCGGACGCCCATGTATATATATATAATATATTTACTATATATATATATATAATATATATTATATATATATAATATATATATATATATATAATATATATATAATATAATATATATATTATATTATATTATATATATTATATATATAAATATATAATTTTTGTCATATTATTATATTAATTTTTTAACTTTTTTCTTTATATTGTGTATTAAAAAATATATTTTGCAAAACTATTTATTTTTGCTATTTATTTAACCAGTACGAATTTCATCTATTAATTCTGCATAATTTAAAATTTGAATCCATCATCAAAATAATATTAATGGAATCAATATATCAATAATCAGAAAAATACATTAATAGTATTACCTCTATAAAAATGAGAAAATTAGCCATTAAACATTTTTGAAGTTTTATATTTTAAATTTTTTAAATTATCAATAAAAATTTTAAAATAAAAAAAAAATGAATACCGGAATTATTTACATATGAAAACCATTAACCAAGCCTGTTAAATTGGGAGGAAAGATAGTTAGCAAAAAAGGATTAATTTGATATGTCCTCAGGTTACCCTATTCCAAACATTACCAAAAATTTATATATATTTTAGATTAACTCTTGCTGAACAATTGTGGCATTCATTTGATTGGAAGTTCCTCGAAAAAAGTTAAATCACTGCAACAGAGGAAAATAAGACACTCGTGGAACTTTTCCATTCAATAATCTTCAATAATATTTCTGTGGACCGGGAACGTACACGAAATTTATGATTTAACTCTCACTGCTTACTGCAGTAATATTGCATGGTCACGTGATGTAAACAAACGTATGTTATTATATCAACCTTCTTACTCAAATTTCATTTGTACCACATTTTATTATTACTTATTAGATTAATTAATTGACGATTATTGGTATGCCCAAGATTAGAGATGTTCAATTTTACTACAAATTAATTCCGTCCAGTTTGATTGTTTTGTTTTTACATTCCGAAGCTCCAATCGGATAAATTAAAATCTAGAAACCCGTTTTTCGGTTTTGTTCCATTTGTGGGCTTTAACGCTCGATAAAAAAAATGCTTTAACCCAGTTTTAATCAAAATGATTGTCGGTGCTAAACGTCAGTGTTGTTGAAATGGGACCGGGTTTTTGGGCCTTTTTGGATACCGGAAATAAAAAAATAAATTTGTTTTATATCAAATAAATTGGAATTCAACTATTGTGGGAACGGAAGTTTATCGGGATTTTTCTGGAAGAAAAAATTAAAATTGTAGGCTAATTTTATTGAATTAAAAGTTCAAACAAAATTCAAGGCCGGGGTCTACTGCCCTACATCGTTTTGTTCACATATTTTCCCGTAGAAGTGCCTTAAAAATTCGGCCGCAACGGGGAATAAAGCAACCTACAAGAATTAAGGAAAAAATTCTTTACAACGTTTTTGGTTGGGAGCCCATTTTTTCCCCATGGATTGCGCTAAGTTTTGACAAAAACGAACGCAACTCGAGCATTTCTTTACGTTCGGTAAGCACAATAATTGGCGCAAACAACGAAAATCGAATACCCTCCCTCCTAATTTGTAAATTTAAAACAAATTTTGTTGAATTTACATTAGTTTTAATAAACTAATGAATTTATCTGATTTAATTGGAAAACCAAATTTACCATTGGTGGAGTTTTTACGCAAATTGTTTCTTTATAAGGGGTTTAAAATTTTGGTTTACCCAAAGCTACGGATTAATATGCCTCTTATCAAAATCCAAAAAGTTTTTCAAACTGTGCCCGTTTTTTTTCCGAAAGGAAGCCAAACTTTTTATTTTGGCCTACGTTTTGGGGAAAAATGGTTAAAGGCCAACCGTT
>JABUQX010007722.1:22500-25478 GCA_015478945.1 Trachelipus rathkii | reverse complement strand
ATATATATAGTATCATCATATTATATGATATTATATGTATATATTATATTATTATATATAATTATAATATCTTATTATAGTATTATATATATAATATATATATGTATATATACATATATATACCCCTACTCTAATATATATCCTATATATATATACTTTTATAATATATTTTTATATATAATATATAGTATTTATAATATATTATATATGTAATATATACAATAATTATTATTTTATATATATAATATATATATATATATATATATATATATATTATATATTATATATATATATATTTATATATTTATATATATATATTTATATATTATATACTTTATATATATATTATATATAGATATATTACTATTATTATATTATATATTTTGTGTCTATCTGTCTGTATGTTGTGTTTGATGTTTAGTGTCACATGAATCATTAACACTAGAGTGTTCAGGATAAAACTTATGTTTAAAATATTTTTCCATTCATACAGGACATCAAATAATTGTGCATTCACCTGATTTTTAAGTTTAAATACTCACACTGACGTCTCCGTTACTTATGTTATGTTACTCTGTGCCCTTTGGCTAGTTCATCCTTGACGGGAAAAAATTGTGAGAAGGGATGTTACTGGTATATACTGTATTTTTTTGCTCATCGCAAACTGTAAAACTTCATTTATCGGTTCCTATAAGCGGACAGTCATTCCGCCTCCAAATCAACTGACCAAATCTCAATTGCGTGTATCAAACACGCTTACACAATACTATGAACCTGAATTATAATATATATATATTTATTATTATTAATATATATTATAATATATATATTTTATATATATAATATTATATATTATATATCATATATAATATATAATTATTTAGCTGGGAATTTTTGGTGGAGCTGGGATAACCAAAACATTGTTCAAACTTGCGTGACTCCTCTGGCTTCCCTATAGTGGGAAACAATCATTTTGAATTATACTCAATGCTCTAGGGAGCCCAACATTAGTTTTTAAAGATTTCTTTAACGTTTTTACATTTTTTAAGTTATGAATTTAATATGCTTTGTTCTTCAAAAAATTTGGGGTTTTTATTACTACATGAGAGCTATTTTCTGTCCTCATTTCAGATCCTGTCGACATATTCGAGTTTTTGAGATAAGTCTGTGGGCTGCAGTGTTTATTACTATTATTGCAGACGTATCATGGCATGATTTCTTTATACAACAAGGCACTAAAGCAGCATCAATATGTGCGTTTATCCACACCACTTGATCGAAACATCAGCTACCACTGGCTGAGGATGTTCTTTAGAGCCTACAAGTTCCATCAAGTAGTGAACAAAGATGCCATTGTTACTCATCTAGCAAAGTTAGTCGCAACAGAAGTTAAAGCCATATACAATAAAGCAGGCATTCAAACAATAGAATTTGAAAGTGTCATAGTGAAAGTGAAGACTAATAGTGAAAGTCAATGATTTGATGAAATATTCAGGAAATAACATTCTTCTCTAACATATCAAGATTAAATAAAATCATTTTCTAGTCTCTTCGACATTAGCTGTGCAAGTGTGCTCATATGGTATCAGTTGAACGTAATCAACATGTCAACTGTCCAATGAAAGAAAATCCCTCTAATATGAATGCAATTTTGGCTTGATCAACAACACTTCAAGACAGCATATTAATAGGAAAGTGACAAGGAAAGAACAGAGATAAACATGAAACTTCAGGAAAGGAAAAAGGAACGGGTTTTTTTTGACAATTTTTTTGTTGGTCTCGGGAATGAGACACAAAGATACGCAAAATGTGTAAGTTCAGTTTGAATGGATCAAGCAGGGAGTGGATGGCTACAAGACTCATTTTCCTTAAGATCAGATTAGAACATGGGAAAGATGTCACCCTCAAAATAGAAAACAGTATCCTGAGTTGTGTAAAGCATTAGAGAGGGACAAATGTAGCACATAAAGATGCAGTCTCATAGTTAATGCTGCCTCAAGCCTCGGACTTCTAGTCACCAAAAAACGTTGGATTGTCCAAAGTAAGGTTAACAACGCCCAAAGAAAAAATACTGGAAGAGCACAAACATTCCAGCAGGAGCACTTTGCCTGCAACACACCGACGGTACTAGGTCTGCATTGTGTTCGATGGAAAAAATAGGCATGAACACGTGTCGCTACTGGAGTGTGTCGCAGAAACGTTAAGAAGGAACATTACGGTTTGTGGTCATTCCAGATGCTTGTTACATCGATCACGTTAGTCCTAAATCAGGAAGATTCTCGAGAATGTATTAAATGAAATTCTGCTGATTATTGACGAGACAAGATCTACAAGAACTCTAAGAGCATGTAGATTGCGATGGAAGCTCCTGGAATTACGGGTAACAAACACGTGAACATAAATCACACTTTTTGGAGTACATTCTTAAAAGACCACTATCAATGCTCATATGCATGTTGCATTTTTTAATGAACTGCCACTCAGGAATGTTATTTTACATGTGTTAGATGGGAGACAAACTGGCCATTTCGACATAAGACCTATAACCCAAACCTGCTCTCTTGATCCTAGACCAAAAGCCCATCTTAATTTTCAACCATCCAGGCTCTGTAGTACTGATGTCTCTGAAAAACAGCTTACGAAAGACTCAGCTTCTCGCTGCTATTTACTAAAAAATCTGATTATTAACTTCGAAGGCCTCACAAAAATGCAGTCATAAATAATATGCAGTATTTTGAAAAACTGCACAACCGGGTGCTTAAGCCATTGCAACGGTGGCTAAACTAAGCTAACCGGACTGCTTCGATTGTACCGTTTCCAAACAGAATCCGCAATCTGATAGATCTGAGACGTTTGGTGACGATTCGTTACTATCTTTCTCATTGCCCCCAATGGTTCTATATCCGCTCCCCTCCTTCTGTCAAGATGGTGCCAAGAATTTTCACTTTATGGTATCACAGTATCAAAAAACTTTCTCC
>JABUQX010007722.1:7500-17500 GCA_015478945.1 Trachelipus rathkii | reverse complement strand
GGCGGGTGGCGCGCGGATGGCATTTCTCCCCGAGTTTTGAGGAGTGGTGCTTTCGTGCTTACCCCGCCCTCGTTCGACTATATTCTCTAAGTCTCAATACTGTCACTTTCCCTCAGTGTTGAAGCAGCTCATGTCCAACCTATTCGCGAAAAAAGGAAAGCCGCTCTTGATCCTTCCTAACTATCGCCGCTATATGCTCTCACATTGTATTCTATTCTAAGATCTTTGAAACCCTTCTCAACTCTGACTTCTTAGATTATCATCGCTGGAATCTCCATTCACTTCTTTCCGATAGCCAGTACGGCCTTTCGGTGCTCCGAGGTCTACTGGGCGTATGGTACTTTCCCCTATCTAACTGATCTATGGTTTCCGCCCTTAGGAACTTGGTCCACTATTCCGAAAAAGGAAGCCGTGCTCTGATCTTCTAAACTATCTGCCCTATAGCTCCTTTCGATTTGTATTCCTATCTAAGATCTTTGAAACCTTCTCAGCTCTCATTTTCTTAGATCATGCTTGGCATCTCATTCAACTTCTTTTCGCGATAGCCATAACGGCTTTCGGTGGCTCGAGGTTACTGGCGAGTAACTTTCCTATCCTAACTGATCTATGTTTTCGCGGCCTTAGGCACTCGGGGAGACTTGCGTGGTTGGCGCTTGACATATCCAAGGCATTTGGCCGGGTATATGGCACGCGTCGCTGCTCTCCAAGCTCCCCTCCTTTGGGTTTGCTCCTTCTTCTCTTGGCTTACTTATGTCTAGTTTTTCTTTTCAATCGCTCAATATCGGCTGTTGTTGATGGGCGACTTCTTCTTCTTTTCTATCAATAGTGGTGTTTCCTCCAGGGTTCTGTCTTATCTCCTGTTTAATTCCTACTTTTCATTAATGATCTTCTACCTGCACATCTAACTCCTATCCACTCGTATCCCGATGACTCGACCCTTCATTTTTCAACTCATTTTAATTCTGCTCCCTTCTTTTACTTATAGAATTGCCTCTCGTCCCTCGAATCTTTCCAGATTCTATCTCGCTGATCATGGATAGAATTTCCCGGGCGAGGTCGTCTGCAACTTGTGAAATTCAATTCTTTAAAACCCAACTTCTATCAAATCTCCCTCTCTAAGACACCTCTAACTTTCCTATCTCTTTCGACGGTTCTCCTCGTCTCTCCTGTTGACAATATAACACCTTGGCCTTTCACAAATAAACAAAAAATGTTCTTGGAACCTCAATATAAACGGTTGCGTAAGGCGGCCTCAAAGAAACTGGGAGTTCTGTTTAGACTGCGACGACTTTTTTTTTTCCTCTTCTCAGTTGCTCGAGCTAGCAATACAAGGGCCTCATCCGCCTTTGTATGGATACTGCCTCATATCTCTGGGGGGCTCTTGGTTTCACCGCAGCTTTTGGACAGGGTTTCAGTCAAGGCCAAGAGGCTTTATAAACTGTTCTGTAACTCTTTCGCAGTTCATTTACCCTCCTAGTGCTTGCGGCACGACGTTTGGTGCCCTTTCGTCTTTTCTATAGGTACCACGCGCAGCGGCATAGGCTCGAGGGAGCTTATCACTCGCGTACGCACCACCTTACGAGCGTAGCACAAGGGGTGCCGTGTCGGCGCATGAGTTTTGTGTTGATATGGGTACTCCAGACTAGTTCGCTGCGGTGGTTCCTTCTTTCCTGCCACTCTGTTCTGTGGAATTCTCTTCATCTTCTGTGTTTCCGTTGAATTTTAATCTTCTCTCACTTTAGCAGTCTGCGTGCTGTGCTCAAATCTGCGTAGTTTGCGTTTAGTTGATGAACGTCAAGAGGTGTGCAAACACCCCCCTCCTTGAATAGGGCTCTGCCCGTGAGTGGGTGGTGACAACTGTTAATATATATATATATATATATATATATATATATATATATATATATATATAATAATATATTATATATATAATATATATTAATATATATATATATATATATATATATATATATATCTATATAATATATTATATATATATATATATATATATATATATATATATATTTATAATATATAAGAAACGATTTTTGTCTGCCCCTCCCCCCCGAAAAAAAATCCTGGATACGCTACTGGCTTTGTTAGTAGGGAAAATGTATACTACGAAACCATAGCAGGTGAATCTGGCTTGAAAACATATGTGAAGAGACAAGTCGGAACTTCTGGTTTCAAAGCATGATCTATTAAAAGAAATAACTTTTATTAAATTTTAGTCATAACTTAGCTTCTTTCATAAAATCTTCAACTTCACCTCAATTTTTTCGTCCCAATCCATTTCCTCTTCTCACGTGTCCCGCATTGGAAGATTGCCTTGTTAGGTAACGGGAAGGAACAAAGAAAACAGGTCAATTTTTTTTGCAATTTGTGAGGGAAGCTGATGTTTGGTATTGGAGGAAGTGATTTTAAAATCGTTCAGTCTGAGTGATTCTGAATTTGTATTGAAAAGATATTCGAAAACTCTTTATTCCAAGTTTTAATGCGACTAATGTTTTCCTTCAGACTCGAAGAACATAAATCAAAACCACTATCGTGCATGCGAGTAGTAGTAGTTTAATGAAATATATTCGTTAAAGAGCTGAATAAAGAATGGGAATAGATAAAATTGTTCATTTAAAGGTTGTTCTCCAATAGTGAAGAACAAGGATCTGACAGATATTGTAATGCTTCGCGTTGTGACGAATGACATCACCAACTATATATGGGCTGAGGGGCAGACTTAGAATGATAGAGCTATTCCGAAAGGTGTACAGAACACAATTTTCCTCCCAGAAGAAAAAGAAACTATTACGGTCTTTCTTCTTTTTGAAAGTAATCTGTAAAAAGAACTTCGCAATGTCAGCCAGTACTACATACTTATTCGTCATAAATTGACGAAGATCTAATAAGAGAAGTCATCTTGTCTAAACATGGATAACATACCTGGCTCCGTGATGGACTATTTCCTACCCGAAGGCTGCAGTTAAAAATCTGCCTCAATTTGGTAGTACCCTGTTCGAAATTCTTCACTACATGGCGATGAAGAATCCAAATGTATCGATGTAAGTAGTAGGGGAGTCATATTGGACTACGGTCCATATTTGTACCACCTTGACCTTGACCTTTTTTGACCTTTTTTGAGCGCAAATTTTTACCAGCCCTTGACCTTTTTTGGCCTTGACCTTTTTGGGCTTGACCTTTTTTGGCAACCGTAATTTTTTGGCACCCCTAATTTTCTGGCACCCCTAATTTTCTGGCCACCCTAATTTTCTAGCAACCGTTTGGCGCGCCCTTTCTTCGAAAGGGCGCGCCAAACGGTTGCGTTAGCAACCGTTGTACGTACGGCCCCCTAAATTTTTTCGGCCATGGGTCAATTTTGACCCACGGTAATTTTTGATCTGTCTTTAGGGGCTTAGCCCTTTTTTGATGTCTTAACCTTGTTGTTTCGAATCCGCAGCACCCGCCCACCCGCCCGCCGCGTTTTCCCGCCCGTCGCGTCCTTTTTAGGGACTTAGCCCTTTTTTGATGTCTTAACCTTGTTTGACCATGATATTTCGGTCACATCTACACACGCGCACGCGCGCACACACACACACACACAGATTTACTTACACTCACACACAGATTTACTTACACTCACACATATTTACTTACACTCACACACAGATTTACTTATACACAGTATGTCACTTATACACACATTCACTATGGCACTTACACACACAGATTTACTTACACACTTACATTTACCCATTAGACACTTACATAAACCATAGCACTTACAGCTATGACACTTAACATACACTAGTTCACTTGCACACATCACTATGAGGCATTATACAGCACATTCACTATGACAACTGTATACACACATTCACTATGACACTTATACACACATTCACTATGACACTTACATTTACCCATAGACACTTACATTTACACTTATACACACGTATACAAACACACTAACCACCCTTTGGTCTTCCATGGGTCAATTTTGGCCCAGGCTAATTTTTGGCCATCCTTAATTTTTAGGCAGCCCTAATTTTTTTACCCAACCCTTGGTATTCCATAAGGACAACTTTGAAGAACCGAAATTTTTTCGTCAACCCTTTTGTATTCTACGGTACAATTTTGGCAATTGTAAACTTTTTTGGACCCACGCTAACTTGGTGGCTTTGATGGTTCCCAATCATCGTAAGAAGTATTTTAGTGATGTTCTATTAGTGTTCTATGATTATTCTATGAGTATTATATGAGTGCCAGTTGAGTGCCAAGTGAGTGCCATCGAGTGCCAATGAGTGTCAAGTGAGGCCATGAGTGCCAAGTTGAGTGCCAACATAGTGCCAAGTGAGATGCACACATAGTGCCAACGAGTGCCACTTTTTTCAAAGCCTTTCTAGCATCCCCTGAGCCTAGAATAGCCCTATTATGGGTGCCTACCCTAGGTTATAAGGTATGAGGGATTCAATTGGTGTATATTACAAGTTGCTAGGAAGTTCCTTCCTACTATGAGTTAGTAATTTTTCTATCACTTATAGCCCCTATAATATATATATATATTATATATATATATATATTATATATATATAACTATATATTATATATTTATATATATAATATATATTAATATATATATAAATTATATAGCACCCCCGCCCGAATACTTTTTAAATTTATGAAATTTTTAAAAAAATTGTATGTAAGACGAAAAATCAGAGTGTCTGATATATAAAACATTCATTTTTACTTTAACTCGCATATTTATTAACATTACATACCTTAGAGCAGTAAAATCAGTAAATCAATAGATGTGTTACCTAACACCTAAGGGATTAGTAATGGCTTTTGTTTTACTGCTTACTGCTTTAAACTTCTATTTTAACCTGCTTTAAAACTTTTCTGCTTTACTTGGCTTTAAAACTTTCTGCTTTACTGCTTTAACTTCTGCTTTAACTGCTTTAAAACTAACTGCTTTAACTCATGTTTTAACTCATATGTTTTAACTGGCTTTAACTCATATATTTATTTACATTACATACCTTAAAAAACATAATCATAAAGAATCAATAGAGGTGTGACCTAACACCCAAGGGGGGAATTAAGTATGCCTTTTGGTTTTAACTGCTTTTACTGATTTTTATCTTGCTGCTTTTTACCTCTATTAGCTTTATTAATCTGTTTCACTATGCATTTTTATGCTTTTTTATATATATGCTTTTGTTATTTATTATAATTCTCATATTATTGATTTATTTATTATTTTTAATTATCTTTTTTTTAGTCTTTCAAATTGAGTTATTTTTTGTTATTTTAACAGTTACATAACTCTTATAATACTAGTATATTTTTCTTATGTTTTTATATTATAGATGAGTGTACCATTAGAACTTAAGTCCAATGGTTGAGGGGATTATATTGGTACGTTTCTTGATTCTTGTCACGAACCGTTGGTTGGCCGAGTATCTCTTATCATCTTGCTTTTCCATACCTTTTCTCTGCTTTACTTTGCTTTAAACATGCTACTTCATACTCTACTTTCTTTCTCTCTCTTTTTTTTACTTTAAAGAAAATAATAGGTCAGATACATAGCATGGAATTCTAACTAATCGAATCAAATAGTTTTTAATTCAGTTATTCAATTTTAGAGGTGTTATCATATTATTTATACAAACTAAGGGATTAAAGTATGCTTATTTTGTATTTATCATGGTAGTAGCTAATTATAAACTTTATATAGTACTTAATTAACCCTCTATATAGTTTATATGAACTTGTTGCTTTAACTTGTTCTATTGTTTGAGGAGCGTTGTTGAGGCATTATAGGAGCTTTTAACTCTGTTTATAGTTATCTAATCATGGGAGTTTTTAAATTTATGAGTTAAAAATTTATGAATGTTGAGCTTGACATCACCAGTATATATTCTGTTTTACGATTTATAGCTTGGTAATCTCACATAGTTTTATTTTCGTGTTTAAAATTGATTACTGTTTTTATGTTATAATTTATTATCTTTTCATCTGTGCTTATTTTTTATTCATTTTAGAGTCCTGTAAGTTTGCTATTTCTCTGCTCTAGTTCGTTTATTATTTGAGCGATTGAGTTTAAGAAACAGCTATTTGACCATATGTGTATTTCACATCACATCATTTTATATTTTTACTCTCACACTTAGACACTGGACATTTAACATACTTATACGGGTACAGCGCAGCAGGACATGGAACACTAGTGACATCCCGAGGCTTTCTATATGCATCAACCGGGTGGCGACAAATTGGCAGCGGTAGGGAGTTAACTTATTTATCATTTTACCCCATCACGACACCGTATCGTACACCTCTTCGTAGCACAGAGCTACACACACATCTCACTCTTGTCATGTACTGATACATGAGTCCATTTGTTTATCTTGTGTGGACACACACAAAATTTACTTACACTCAACATACATGATTTTACTGTGCATAACACGGTTAGCAGTAAGATTTACTTTACACTCAAAACTCCACTATACCCGTCAGATTTAACTTACCTCTACTCCACAGCAGATTTACTTAACACTCACACATACGATGTTTAACTTACACACACCAGATCATACTTACACACAAGAGTTTTACTTACACTCAGCTAACAAGACCATCTACTTACACACACACACAAACATGCACACACACACACAACACACACACACACAACACGCTCACTCACTTACACATATAACGTTTAATTTATTAAAACAGTTTATGTTTTAATTAAACACGTACATTTATATAACTCATTCAAATATTAACTAAAAAATTTTCAAAGTTTCTTAAAACTTCTATAATAAACCAATCATTATCTTTGAACAAAGATTTATTATTAACTGTTAATACTTTTGTTTATAAATTTTATAACTATCAAGTTTTTAAAATAACTTTTACTAAAAATTTATGAAATTTTATTAAAAACATATATTTTAAGTACCTTACCTTAAAGCAATAAATCAGTAATCAGTAAGGTCAGCCCATAGCACCCCTCTACACCAAGCTAAGCCACGTTTTCTATTGACATACTGCTTTACATCATCTTTAGCCATGTAATAAGTAAAAAATAACAAAAAAAAGTTCTTCTCTGCTAACATAACAGGTATTTTTTAAAATCTTTCTAAGTTCCTATTTAAAATAACAATTATTCAATTACATTTATATAATCGCTCGATGTTAACTAAAAATATTTTAAAAATTTTTTTTAAATATTCGGATTTCTTTATTATAATTATCTATGTACATTGACAATCACCAGGAAAAGACACACCCGCAACTCCTTTACAGATTACGAAACTGACCTCTCTGGTAAAGTGTTGAAATAACCTACTTTAGGTCTAAATTAGGATAATCCCTTTTTGTAGCCCGGGGCGATTTAGGCCTAATTCCAGGTTAAATAAATATATTTCAAACTGACATTGTCCTGTAAAATTTTGTGCCTGACTACAAAAGGCTTAAATTTTTTTTGTTTTTTTTTTTTTTTTTTTTTTTTTTTAAATATTTAAAGAAAGGCCTAGAATTTAGATAAGCCTTTTTGTATCTCCATGCGATTAAAGCCTAAATACCAGTTCAAAGGTTAATTTTCCAGTATAAAGACCAAAATCATTGTTCATTATTAATTATTATTTTTAATGACTATCAAGTTTTTAAAATAACTTTTTATAACTATTGCATTTATTATACGAACAATTAAACATAAAATATTGTATTTGCTTTACTTACTTCTTGAAAATCTGAATTATATAGAGTGTTATTTTAATGATTTCAACCAATTTACTTATTTTTTTATATCCTTTGAATGTTTTCTGTTATCTAAAGTAATACTTTGCTTTTTACTTTGCTTTTGATGTTATACATAGTCCTGAACGAAAATATTTTTCTTTTAGGGAAGTCCAAACAGAATTTACGATATATTATTCCTGTCGATGTTAACCGTAAAAATATTCAAAAGTTTTTTTAAATAATTCGGGTTTCTTTAATATATTATTATTATCTAAGTACATTGACAATCCATCACGAGATAAACACAACAAGCCGCACTCCTTACAGATACGAAAAATCTGACCTCTCTCTGTAAAATTTGTTGAAGGATAACCCTTTTTGTATCCCTGGGGCGATTTAGGCCTAATTCCAGGTCAAAATATATTTCAAACTGACCTTTTTCTGTAAAATGTGGTGCAATAACTACGTTGGGCCTAAATTTAGGCCTAAATTTAGGATAAGCCTTTTTGTAGACGGGCTAATTTAATCCTAAAACCAGGTCAAAAGGTAATTCCCATATAGACAAGAAATCTTGTTATTTATTTTTATAAATATATTTCAAACTGAAACATGCTGGATCGGGGTAAGATCCTTTAAGCAGGTAAAAGGAAATGTTTTCCTTACTGGTGATTGGTCGGAGTAGTTTTCCCTAGTTCATAAGCTAACCACCAGGGCTCAGCATGAGCCCCCACCCGCAAGGCAGCCATCCCCGCACCCGCTGGTGCGTCCGTCCCCCCGGGCGCCCGCAAGGCCGCAATATTTCCGCGTTCCCGCCGCGTGCGCGCCGCAGGCGCAATATTTCCGCGTTCCCGCCCGCCGAGGCGCCCCGCAGGCCGGCAATATTCCCTGCGATTGAAATATATATATACACGAGTCATTCCATTTTTATTTATACTTAAAATTTCAAAAGAAATTTTCTGTTTCAAATATACTAATGAGTCATTCATTTTTATTTCATACTTAAACATTTTACTACTTTAACTCACATATTTATTAACATTATGTTTTTTTTTATTTTGTTTTAATACTTTTTATTTATTTTATTATTATTTTTATTTATCTTATTATTATTTTTATTATTTTTATTATTTTTATTTTTATTATTATACTTTAGTGTTATTACTTCATGCCTATTGTTTTTATTATTATTTAGAAACACACATACACACACACACACACACACACGACACACACACAACACACACACACACCACACACACACACACACACGCACACTCACTTACACATATAACGTATAATTTATTAAAACATTTTATTTTTATTTTATTATTATACTTAGTGTTATTTACTTCATGCCTATTGTTATTATTATTTAGAACACACATACACACACGCACACACACACACACACTTACACATACGCATCACACCACTGTATTGTTGATGCCTTCAAATTTTGATTTCCTCAAGCCTTTTGATGCCTCAGCTTGATGCCACTTTAAACTTAGCTTGGTCTCAGCTTTGGTGATCATCTCTTTGATGACTCATCCTTTTGATGCGTCATCTTTGATACCAATCTATATTGATGATTCATCTTATAAGCATTTACACTTACACTTATAACACATACACTATGTCTCTTATTCACACATACGCACATACACATAGACACTTACGCTCGCCCATAGACACTTACACTCACACCACACAAATATATATATATATAATATAAAAAATATAAATTAAAATAAATTATAATAATTAATAAAATTATATTATATATATATATATATATATATTATATATCTATATAATATATATATATATAATAATATAATATATATATATATATATATATATATATATATATATATATATATATATATATAATTATATAATATATATATATATATATATATATATATATTATATATAATATATATATATATATATATATATAATAAATATATATATTATATATATATTAATACGCGGCGGGCCGGGAAACGCCGGAAATATGCGCCTGTGGGCGCAATGCGGCGGGAACGGCGGAATATTGCGCGCGGGCGCACGCGGCGGGCGGGACGCGGCGGGAAGCACCAAGCGGGTGCGGGGTTGGCTGCCTTTGCGGGTGGGGCTCAGGCTGAGCCCTGGGTGGTTAGCTTATGAACTAGGGAAAACTACTCCGACCTCCACTCACAAGTAAGGAAAACATTTCCTCTTTACCTGCTTAAAGGATCTTCCCGATCCA
>JABUQX010007722.1:0-2500 GCA_015478945.1 Trachelipus rathkii | reverse complement strand
ACACTTACAGAAAAACCAATTACATATTTGGAATCAGCGTATAAAGCTTATTACAAAAATGTAAAACAAAAAAATAATAAAAAAAAAATTTTTTTTTAGGAGGCTCGAGCCGACGGGGGACAGAGGGGGGGACGTTTTCCATACCCCTTAGGGGAGGGGCGGAGGAACCCCCGCGACACCCAAATACCAAAGAGCGGGGGTTCCGGAGACCCTCCCCGGAGGGGGGGAAATAGTCCTACCCTGTCGTTCCCCAGAAGGCCGAGAGACCCCGACTCCTGCCATCTTTGCGGTTTACCCTTGGGTATTCCTTTAGTTTAAAAAAAAAAAAATTAAAACTGACGGAGTCGTAAAACGTAACAGGTCCTATATATTTTTGAATCATGTCCGTTACCACTTAAATTGATTGTTAGGATCATATACTCGAAAATATATGAAAAAAAAAAAAAAAAATCAAAACTGACGGAGTCGTAAAACATAACAAAGGTCCTATATATATATATATATATATATATATAATATATATATATATATATATAATATATATATATATATATATATATATGTTTTATATATATATATATAATATAATTATATATGTATTATATATTATATATATATATATATATATATATATATATATATATATATATATATATATATTTATACAATTTATCTTACTCTTATACATATATAATAATATAATATATATATATATATAATATATATATATAATATAATATTATATATATATATATAATATATAATAAAGGGTACTAACTTGATTACTATTGATAACAAGGAAAGAATTAAAAAATAGCTTCATAGTTTATTTTCCTTCTTTCAATGAAATATTTTTATAATTTATTTATTTATCTGAGACTATTAAAGACTTTGCAGTCCACTTGAGACCAGCCTGATCATGATTTACGTGTAGCTCTGTGGAGTGTGTTCAGTGTCAGTGTGGACGAAGATAATCATTGCAGAAATCTAATTCCGGAACAGGACCTCTTGTGAGTTGGTTTACAGTTAACATACCGAGTACCGGACTAGTCTAATCATATACTGGCGATTACGATTGTTCGCTTAACTATGTAATAAACTAAATTAACGATTATAATAGTTATTACTAAAAAGTTAGTATTTGGGGGAACATCACTACAGCTTTTCTTAATGAATGAGTCGTCTGCCTCCAGTTTCGAACTTCTTAAATATTTATTTCATTTTATACTAAATTTAATAGATTTCTAAAGAATCCAGACTTCCATAGTCGTTCACAAGTATCAGTTGACTACCATCCAATTTAAAAATTAATTTCGTTTTTAGAATCAATATTTATTTTTGTATTTAATAAGAAATCATTTTGAATATTCCTAGCTTCATTAATACTTAAAAGTTATTTTTCATTTATAAATACGAAAAAAAGTGAATTTTAATGATTATTGTTTAATTTTCTAATGAAACGCGATTTTCTTATTTATTTATTCACTCGTCCACAAAAAGTCAAAAACACCCCAGTTCCTCAAGATCCAACATCAACGCTTTCTGGCACAACTTCAGTCTTAAGCTCTTGGAGTTGATTGAAAGTTGGAAGACCTGAAGATGAAGATCCTTTTTCCATTTTTACCACTTTTTCTTCTGTACATACGCCTGCTTCTATGTTATAAATAAAGCTTCTCTCTCTCTCTCTCTCTCTCTCTTCAATCTCTTCTTCTCCTCCTCTCTCATCTCTCTCTCTCTCTCTCTACTCTCTATATTGATATATATATATATATATATAATATATATATATATATATATATATATATATATATATATATATATATATATATATAATATATATTTATTTATATAATATAATAACAAAGTTAACTTAACGGCCACACGGAACGGGAGATCGGATAAAATTTATTATTATATATATAAATATATATATATATATATACTATAATATATATATTATATATATATATATATATATATTATATATATATATATTATACTATAAATATATATATATAATATATATAATATATATATATATATAGTATATTATATTATATAAATATAATATATATATATTATATATTATTATATATATATATATATAATATATATAATATATAATATATAATATATATATATATATAATATAATATAATATATATATAATATATAATATTATATTATATATATATATATATAAATATATATATATATATATATATATATAATATATAATATAAGCAAAATAATATACTATATCATAATACTGTAAAATACCTAACAACTGCTCATTGTTTAAGAATGCAAATAAATCTGTTAACATCATCCATTTCTGCCGTTGTAAAATAAAAAACATCGTACATCCCTATAACATGTTATTTATTTATTTTATGTTTAGTTTAAATTTATTTTGTACCTTTCTCAATACTGAAATTTGCCCCTGATTCCAAAAAATGTATTAAATTTTAATGTAGGTATCGGTTGTTTTTTACTGGCG
>JABUQX010007721.1:5000-10000 GCA_015478945.1 Trachelipus rathkii | reverse complement strand
TGAATATTATATATTATTATAAAATTATAATATATATAATATATATATAAATATTAATAATTTAACATATGTATATAAAATAAAAAATATATATATATATATATATATATATATATATAGTTCGGTATATATATATATATATATATATATATATATATATATATATATATAACTATAACAGCTACTATATGTATATATATATATACTGCTGCTGCTGCTGCTTTGTATATATATATATGTATATGTATAATAATAATGTATATTAACTGTAATAATAATAATAATATATATGTATATAATATAATATAATATATGTATATGTATATATTATATATATATATAATAATAATATAATGTAATAATATATATAATATAATAGTTAACTCTAGTATGTATATAATAGCATATATATACATAATATTATAATGTATATGTATATATAATAATATCACATAACCAACGGCATATATGTAATAGCTAATAATAATAATAATAATAATGTAATAATATCTATGTAATATATATGTAATATTTATCGTAACAATATATCTTCAATATAATAATAATAATAATAATATGTAATAATAATAATATAATAGTAATAGCAATAATAATAATATATGTAATAATATGTATACATATAATTTCAGACGTCCCTTTACGTTGAAATGCTAATAATATATGTATATGTAATAGTAATAATATAATAATAATAATATATATATATAATAATAATAATAACGTAATAATAACCAACAATAACATATCTTCTTAATAATATATAACAATAACCTTGTAATATGTAATAATATGGATATGGTTGTAATATGTATAGATGTATGTATAGTAATAGCAATAATAACCAATAATAATATATATGTATATATGTAATAATAACATATATGGCAACAATATAATAATAATATAATATAATATATAACTAACTGCTATATATATATATATATATATATAATACAAGAGATGCCTAAAATTTGTTCCAAATTATAAAAATAACTCACCATAATTGGGTCACTTTCAGACTCTGTCCCATCACCTTCAGTGCCTTAATGTTTACAAGTAAGATTCGCTCCAATATTACACTTTATTTCCTCCAGTATCCTGGTCTTGGCAGCTTGGTACTTCCCCTCATTTAACCTACGTACCACTCTGAGTTTGAAGTGAGGATGCAGGGCTGTTGCCATAAGCAAATCAAAATCATCAAAGATACTGCTAAACCTCGGTTCAAAGCCCTTTTCTTTCCCTTTGTTTGCCTTTGGTTGCTTTAGCAAGTAGTTGACTAAGTTTTTGGCATAGTTTAATTTTTCCGCCTCTCGTTGCATTTACCCGGTCTTGTCTTTGAGGAGGAAGAGATTAGGCAATAGGACTCCCGTGTACCCATTCTTCTCTTCCTGCAACATATCAAGCCTAACAGCAATAGGCGCCATTATTTCGATGTACTCCACAATTACCTCCTTATCACTTTTTTTAAATACTGGAAGACAAGGCTTTTGCTCCACACAAATGTTGTTGATTTGTGTCCAGGTCTTTTATAGAATCGTATAGGGAGTTCCAGCGAGTAACACTTGGTGTTTTAAGCTTTGTTCCCAACTCCTTCTTAATTCTCGCAGCAGTTGTAGTTTCCCTGTTTTGGGCATTCCACAGTTCCTGTGCTTTGGTAAATGTCTTATTAAATGAATCCTTGGTACCAGAGGACCAGCGAGTAACATTTGAAACATCCTTAGTAGCCAAGATGTTTAATGTGTAGAAAATGCAACGGCGATGTTCAGTTAGGCTAAGTGCATCATGTTCTTCAAGCAGATTTTCTAGCTGGAGAGGTTTTGTCTGCAGAACCTCTGTGTCACTAATTTGCTCCATCTCTTCACGCGCAACCACTATCTCTGCAATCGGTGCCTGTTCTTCTTCCTCTTCGTCACCCGTTTCTGCATGAGCATCCACCCGAAAGGCTGCACAGAAATTTGCATCATTATCTGTTGTAATGCAGGCAACCTGAAGATAAATTTTTTAATTTAGTTGTTTCCTTATTAATTTGGAGTTATAATTTTTTTCAGCATTACGTTATTATTTCATATTGATTTTTACTGACCTTATGCTCAATGCCAAATTTTTTATGAATATCCGTAATATTGTTGGCTAGGACTGTGCTGGTCTGAGAAACAGATAACTCTCTACAGGCAAGGATAGACTTCTCTCTCTTCAAAGTATTCAAATTAATCCAGTGAACCGTCATCCCTTGAAAACTCCAGTTTGTTGTTCCCAGTCCAGCTGTCTGCGGTTGTGACCACATAACTGACCTTATATAATGTTCTTTAAATCCAGCCTTCCTTATTGTGCGCGACGTCAGACGACCCCTCACTTTTCTTCTGGAAGGGAGGTGGAAATCAGAGTTCAGGTAGAACAGGAATTCGACAAAGAACTCAGACTCCACCAAGTAAATAGCCCAATGTCATGGCAGCAGGAAATCTAGAAGCAAAAATATTTGATGGAAAATGATACTATGACAGAATTAAACTTGGTATTTTAAATTCGAAAATTTTTGTATCGACTGTATTCTGATAGTTTTTTTAATCTGTTAATTGTGACACCATTTATAGTTAACCTGTACTTAATATAAAACACTTACCGTAGTTATAAAGCAACTCAAGAGCTCTCTTCTGTTTAAATATTTTCGACATAGACTAGAGAATGATGGTCTGACGCTTTTTGCTGGGTGTCTCACTGTCTGTTGAGCAGCTCCGGCCCCGCTTTGACCCTCCTTCAATTGCAGTACACAGCTCCTTGTGCAAAGAAGGATGTTTCTAAAAAAAAGTTACAAAACTAAAATCCTTATTCATGTAAATAAAATATGTGAAATATTTAATGTTTAAATAAAAAGTATCAGTGTAAGTTACTTACGATCAAGAAGTGCGATATCAAGCTATGTGTTGATTTAATGTAAAAGCTGAAGGTTTTTTTTTTTTTTACATTAGGAGCATTCAATCTTTCCCTTGTACATGACTCCTTGCTCTTGACAGACCCAAAGTACTTGATAAGATGGGGCCATAGGTGCTCCAAGTCATCTTGGCAGCATCACACTCAATAATTTCAAGAGTTACACTTCGACGACTTTCACTGTTTGCAATTCTTTTTCCCTTTAAGCACTTATTCATATCTGTTGTTATTCCAATTTAAACACAAAAGCACTGAAAAGGTTTAATCGCTAATCACAAGTAACCAATAAACTTAGTAAATTGGCTATAATAATAATAATAATAATAATAATAATAATAATAATAATAATAATAATAATAATAATAATAATAATAATAATAATAATAATAATAATAATAATAATAAATTATTAATAATAATAATAATAAAAAATAATAATAATAATAATAATAATAATAATAATAATAATAATAATAATAATAATAATAATAATAATAATAATAATAATAATAATAATAATAATAATAATAATAATAATAATAATAATAATAATAATAATAATAATAATAATAAGAAGATTTATATGTAATAGGTGTGTGTGTGTGTGTGTGTGTGTGTGTGTGTGTGTGTGTGTGTGTGTGTGTGTGTGTGTGTGTGTGTGTATTATTAAGCTTTAATAAATATAATTATTATTATTTAATATATATAATATATAATATATCATATGTAATAATATATATCATATACTATATATAAATATGTAATATGTAATACATATATGTAGCATATATATAACCAATAATAATAATAATAATAATAACTACCTTGTATAATAATAATATATATATGCTCATAATATCACCATAATATATAAGTACATATAAATATATATATATTTATATATATATATATATATATATATATATATATATATATATATATATATATATATATATATATATATATATATATATATATATATATAATAACATATATATATATAAGCGAAAAATATATAGATAGAGCGCAAACGCAAATTATTTAGATAGAGCGCAAATTTGCTTTTTTGCGCTCTTAAAAAAGTTGTTGAGCACAAATGCAAAAGCGCGAATTTTTAGAAATTTCGCGCAAACGCCAAAAAATCGCATTTTTTACCTAAAGCGCAAATTGCGAGCTTTGCACTTGCGCACGCTTTCATTTATCTTATTTCCACCTCTGATATATATATATATGCATTATATATATATAATATATATTATAATATATATATATATATATGTATAACAACTGCTACAAATTCATAATAATATAACCCATATCTTAATATATATATATATATATATATATATATATAATAATAACTTAATAATAACAATATATATATATATATATATATATATATATATATATACGGTATATATATAAGTAGTAGCAATCATGAAAGCTATTCCAAAGCAAGGGCAGTGCCCCCTGCCCTCAGGGTCTTTTCTGAGGAATTTTTCTGACCCTCCCCGGTGGGAGCTATCTTCCTATGTACTTTTCATGTCTGGCGTTTTACCCTGGGGGCTGTTCCCCCCAGGGGTCCCATATTTCTATTCATTCGCCATGTACGTGAGTATGTGTATGCGTTAGTACATGGTGATGTACACCCATTACCGTTTTTGCCCCTACCCCCCTTCATTCTCCCGCTACGCCCGTTTATTCCATGCTATGACGTTATCGTTTATTAAGTAATGTATCTGCTAACCCATGCACATTGGTTACGTACATGAGCTACTTCCATGACCGTTTTTTACCCCTACCCCCTGTGTTCGCGTCACCCACTCGTTAAGTACTTTCGAAGTGTATTAAGTACACTTGGAAAGTGTACTTAATGTGGATTAAGTACACGTACTTAATGTTTCCGGGGTTTCCGCGCATTCCCGGGGTCCCCTTGCGGGGGACCGCGCCCGTTGGCTCACTGGTTGAACCGTCCGCGTCAACAGCGCGCGCGCTCGCGGGAATACTTGTCCGCTCAATGTGTGACGTCGCACGCAATGCGACGTCACACA
>JABUQX010007720.1:0-5000 GCA_015478945.1 Trachelipus rathkii | reverse complement strand
CAACGAACTAGCCTGGAGTTACCAATATCAACACAAAAACTCGTGCGCAGATACAGCACCCTTGTGCTACAGGACGTCGTTCTCGAGCACTTGCCGCTGCAGTACCTATAGAATATAGTTAACAAATTATCGCGCCGCAAAGATAGAGAGTCAAGTGAGCAGTACAGAACAGTTTATAAGCCTTTTTGCCTTATATATATATATATATATATATATATATATGGTATATATATATATATATATAAGAGGATTTGTTTATATATTATATATATATATATAAATATAGAAACATATATATATAAGAGTTATAGTATATATATATATATATATATATATATATATATATAGCATATATTATTATATATATATATATATATATATATATATATATATATATAATAGTATATATATATATATATATATATATATATATATATATATATATATATATATATATATATATATATATATATATATATATATATATATATATATGTGAAATTAGGTTTAAAATTACCCGCATGATATCTCGGAAACTAAGATAGGTAAAATTTTACGTTTTTTTTTTATTTTTTTTTATATCTCCAAAACTACGATAGGTACAAGAAAACTAATAACATATTTAGAATCAGCGTATGAAATATGTATGAAAAAAGTTTTTTTTTTTTTTTAACTAAAAGAATACCTCCCAGGGTAAAACGAAAAGATGTAAGAGTCGGGGCCTCTTGGCCTCGGACGACGGGTGACTGTTTGACTACTCCTTCCGAAAGGTCCCGGAACCCCGCTCTTTGGTGTTTGGGTGTCGCGGGGTTCCTCCGCCCCTCCTCTACGGGTATGGAAAACGTCCCCTCTGTCCCAACGTCGGCTCGAGCCCCTAAAAAAATTTATACGCTGATTCCATATGTTATTATCTTCTACCTATCGTAGATTTGGAGATATAAAAAAAAAAATCATTTTCCATACAAATTTTCATACGCAGATTCCATATATGTTATCAGTTTTCATACCTATCTTAGTTTTCAGATATCATGCGGGTAACTTCTTTAGTTTGGCCATATATATATATATACATAAAGAGAGAGAGAGAGAGAGGATATATAGCTATCCGTATATATATATATATATATATATATATATATATATATATATATATATATATATATATGTTAGAACAATTTATATATATATATATATATATATATATATATATATATATTCACCTTATTCACCATCCCCTCTGGTAGATCTGTATTGACCTGTCAGGTGTCGCCTCTGCAGAACCTCCTCCAGTGGTTTCTATCTTCGTACATTCTTCTCTCCTCCACATCCACCATAGACACTCCTCTGACGTTCATCGCATCTTCCACCGCATCCCTCCATCTTTTCTTCGGTCTGCCCGCAGGTCTACGGCCCACCGGCGTCCACTCCAGCATCTTTCTTGGTCCAGTTCCCTCTTCCATTCTCTTGAGGTGTCCATACCATCTCAGTTGATTCTGTTGTATTTGTTTAGTTATTGATCCAATTCTCAGCTCTCTCCGTATTTCCTCACTTCTCCGCCTATCTCTCAGGGTAACTCCTTCAATCAATCTCAGCACCCTCATCTCCGCCGCCTCCACTCTTCTCATTTGTGTTGTGTTCAGTGCCCAGCATTCCGATCCGTACACTAGTAATGGTCTCAGTATTGTTTTATATATCACCATTTTCACTTCTTTTGGTATAGCTGTTTCTTTCAGTACTGGGTATAATGCTCCTACGTTCTGAGAGAACTTCTTTATCCTCTCGCCTATCTCTCCTCCCTGACCTCCTTTCCCTTCCATCATCACTCCCAAGTATTTGAACTTATTTACCTGCTGTAGTCCTCTTCCTTCTATATTGATGTTCAGTTCTGTTCTTTCTCTAGCTATTCTCATTACCTCCGTCTTCTCCGTGTTCATCTTCATACCGATTTCTCCCATTTGGGCATCCCATCTGTTCAGCATATATATATATATATATATATATATATATATATATATATATATATATATATATATATATATATATATATATATATATATATATATTTATATATATATTTTATATATATATAAATATATATATATATATTTATCTTTATATATCTAACAGAAATATCAATAAACATATATATATATATATATATATATATATATATATATATATATATATATATATATATATATATATATATATATATATATATATATATATATATATGTCAGCTCCATATTCAACCGGAAAATAAAATTTTGCTACAATTTGTATGCGAAATATGTTTAAAAAAAAAAAAAAAAATTCGCATTTATAATTTGCTCATAAATTTCCAAATTTTTCAACATTATGCATTTCGGCCGGGAGCAAAAGATATCAACGCAGGACAACATGATTAAAAATACGATATTACAAGGTCATTTTAATTAATTTTCTTGCTATTAGGAATAATTTTAGTCTTTGAACTAATCTTTAATGTCATAGCCAAAACACGTATTTTAATACAAAAAAAAAATGATTGATTTAAACTGTTCTGCCAGGGGCAGAAGGTGACTACCAATTCAGTTATAAAACATTACGGAAGTTATTCTCCTATTCATGCGCCATTTTTTGTCAATATTAAGAGATGGAAATGAAAATTAAAATAACATCTATCAGCATATATATATATATATATATAAATTTATATATATATATATATATATTGTATATATATATATATATATCTATCTATATATATATATATATATATATATATATATATATATATTGTCATATATATATATATATATATATATATATAGGTAAGACTCTACTTTGGTACAAGCATTTATCTACAAAGTAACAAAACTGCAAACATGGAATTGAAAATTAAAACATACAAAGGAAAATTGTAAATAACATCTATCAGCATATATATATAGTGAGCATAGTATATATGTTGGTTGGGTTATATATATATATATATATATATAAAGAAAGAAGTTATATATATATATATATATATATATATATATATATATATATATATATATATATATATGGTCAGCCTCTAGAAGATATTTCAATCCATATCTCAAAACTACAACAGCTACCGGGAAAAGGAATACATTGCTGAAATGCTGGTCCAATTTAAAAAAAATTCAAAAACTACAATAGCTACTGCGAAAATCTTGGTTTTGAACTTGGTAAAGTTTGATAGGAAAATGTAAAAAATAAAAATTAAAAAATTATATATATAATAATTATAGTAAGTAATATGATTAGAGAGCCTATTTAGAGACCTTTATTGGTTACCGTTAAAATAAATAGACTTTCTATTAAATTTTTGCTTTTTAAACTAGTGGTATACCGCACCGATGTAGGAGTTGTCTTCGGCTCTGAACTACGGGTAGGACTAATCCTCCCTCCGGGGAGGGTCTCCGAACCCTGCCTTGGTATTTAGCCTGGGGTTCCTCTCCACCCCTCCTACGTGTGGAAAACGTCCCCCTGTGTTCCCCGTCAGCTCGAGCCCCTAAATTGCTGTGTAATACCTTTACAAATAATATATATATATATATATATATATAGCAGCAGTTATATATATATGAGTGGTAGTAGAGTATATATATATATATATATATATATATATATATATATATATATATATATATATATATATATATATATATATATTCTATGTCCTAGCACCCTCCCAAAATTTACATTTATACTTTATGTTTAATTTTTTTTTTTTTTTTTTTTACATTTTCTAAACCAAAATTTTACAAGGATTCCAAAAATGTATTTCATTTCCCTGTAGCTTTTGCAGCTTTCGATACATGTTTTTTTTTTTTTTTTTTTTTTTTTTTTTTACAGTTTCTTCGGTAAAATTTTGCCAGGATTCCAGCAATGTATTCCTTTTCCCGGTAGCTGTTGTAGTTTTTGAGATATGTGGATTGTGGCTCTTCCAGAGGCTGGCCTATATAGCAGTATATATGGTTAAATAGTTGAGATATCGATAATTTTAATGATATATATATATAGTAAATATATATAAGATATATAGTATATATATATATATATATATATATACCGCTCAGGTTGTTCTGCATGTATATATATATATATATATATATATATATATATTTCTTTCTTTTTTCTTTTTTTTCCTCTTTCTTCCCACATTGAGGGGGGGGTGGGCTTCAACGGAAGAGCTAAGCAGTAGGGAGAACATGACAAACGTCGAAAAGAAAGCCCACGCCTTACCGCCCTCTCTCTGTACCATTACTGCTAGTGAGAACTGTCACAGACAGAAAATCCACCCTAGAGCTTCATGGGACCGCGACGGACCCTCACTATGGTAAATCGTCAATGTAAGGGTTCATCCCTTGGCCCAGGTGGGTCACAACCATGCCCCCATACAAAACCTCGCCATTCACTCCTATTATGCACCTTTATTCTCGCCTCTGCCAAACTCACATTTCTCTCCTTCAAACATTCGTTTACTGACTCAATCCACTTTTTCTTCGGTCTCCCAGCCGGTCGGTTCCCAACACACTCGCCACTATACATCCGCTTAACCAACCGACTATCATTCATCCTTTCCACATGACCAAACCATCTCAACATACTTTCATTTATTCTCTCATTTACCCCTTCCTTCACACCACACAACTCTCTAATACGTTCATTCCTCATTTTATCAATTCTTCTCACACCTAGCACTCCCCTAAGATTGTCCATCTGAACACATTGAACTTTAGATCTATACTTCTTATTCCAGACCATAGTCTCACTACCATACAATAACACAGGTAACAACATACCCTCATGTAAGACTCTAGCGCACTCAAGACTTAGTCCCTTTACATTCACCAACGATTTAATTGCACCAGCCACCTTCCTGCCATTCACAACTTTCCTACTACACTCATCCGTTCCCTTCTCATCCAACATATATAATAAATATTTAAAACTCAGACATTGGTTCCAGCTGCTCTGAAAGTGGC
>JABUQX010007719.1:65000-111009 GCA_015478945.1 Trachelipus rathkii | reverse complement strand
CCGTGGAGAACCGGATTAGCTGGCATGAGTGTTTCAGACAGTTGTAGCCTATGGTTGGTAAGGTATCTCCGCTGCTCTTCTCGTTAGGTACAAGACATGTAACATACGGCTCCTTGTTGCGTGTCGATCTGGGTCTTTGCATGAAGGTTATATTTGTTCTCCTGTATGTCATGTCAGGTCGTGGACCTCTGGTCTGGGCCCCAACCGCGGTATAGGCGCTCTGCCGTCCTGTGTTCGGCTGGCCATCTTAGGGGTGTGTTGGTGTGGCCGCTTGTCACTGGGCATGAAACGTTTCGGTGGTTGTGGTGGTGTGGCAAAAGGAGTCAATGCGGCTCCCGCGCAGTACCTGCGCTGGTTTGGTCCTTGTATGACCAGGTCAGGCTCTTCGGTATATTGGGTTCCCGGGTGTCTAGTGGGTTAAATCACGTCAAGTATGGGCAATCTTTTACCGGTTGGGACGCAGCCCTCGAGTGGAAACTTGCGTCAGTCCGTCTCCTGGCGAGTCAGAGGCACTGATGCGTTATAGGCAGTGCACAGCAGGGTGCCTATAGGAAGTGTAACTGTCGGGATATGTCAGGCGTACTGGTTGTGGTTTTTATATTCCGGGGACTGCTGACACATTTGAGCTCTGCAATGTACATTATATGAATGTAGGTAAGTATATATCGCGTCCTTGAAGCCTAAGGGTGATGATTTATTTATGACGCAGTACGGGGGGTATTTACCTTATATAAATCAGGTCTTAATGGTAGGCGGTAACGGACTTAGGGCTTTACTATTCGAGCATATTCAGTTAATTTTTCCTCTAACTTTTCTTTGAGTTCGGTGTGTGTGTACACTATACTACCAAATCTTGGGTCCAAGCGGATACTTAATTATATAATTAAATATTAATATTATAATAATAATATCTTAAATATAATATATATATAATATCTACTAACAAATATATAAATATAATATAATTTAAATAATAATTATTTAAATAATATATTATAATAAATATTATTCTATAATATATATTAATATATATATATAATCTATTATTATATATATGATAAATACTAATGATTAATGATAGGTATCATGAAATAGCAATATTAAATATAAATACGTATACTTCAGTACCAAATATTGATAGTATGTTATCTAATAGTATATGTATATATGATATTATAATATTATATATACTGTATATTTCATTTCCATGGAAAAGCCTTACGTTTAAGCACATATTGTACTACGTAGATGCTAGTCTAATGTCATTTTTTTTTTCACGCCTTACCCCCCGTCAGATTAGGATGTATTTTCTATGTTAAATAATATTAGGCAGGATGCGGAGTTAGCGGATGCGTGAGCTGTATTGATATATTATAATGTATTGATCGTTAATATATAGTATATATTTAATACTATTATTAGTATATTATTCTAATAGATACCTAGTCTAAGTTCATTATATAATATATATCTATATCATTGACCTGTATATATAATCATATATCTTTCTAGTTATATATTATATGGTATATTATTATCTCATTCACATATATAATAAATAATATCATTCTAATTTCTATATTATAATAATATTAATATTATATTAATTTATCTTACACTTATAATATTATATATCTCTTCTAATATAGTACGTAATCTTATATATTAATATATATAGTTTTCATAATATTAGTATATAGAAGAAGAGAGAGAGAGAGTAGGAGAGAGAGCGGAGAGCTAGAAGAGAGAGAGAGAGATGAGAGAAGAGAGAGAGAGATGAATGAGAAGAGAGGAGAGAGCAGAAAGAAGAGGAGTAATGGGAATTATATTTATAATTGGTTTACAGGGTACGGGACTGGGACTATATTACAACTCAAAGGCAAAGCACCCACCAACTGTTTCCAACCTTTCGCTTAATGACGAGATTTTAACATGGATATCAAAACTTTTTGCACTAGTTTTTTGGAAATTTCCATATTTAGGAAAGGGTAATTGGTCTTATGAGAACATCAATTATTTCTTCTTAAGAGCTAGCTAGACATATCTCAATACTCTCTGGACTTGAATAAATAATAATTTGGAAGGACGAGGCGTTTCAATCATTGTTCATAATAGTTTTACTCAAAAGACGTATGTTATATAAATACTTTTGCTTAGAGGACTTTCCAGCAACTGTATTGATCATATTATAATATCTAAATGGTTATTTTCTTGGTGAATAGTTTATTTCAAATCATTTATGCTCACATTAACATTCTTTTTGGTAATTACGGGTGGATGATCATCATCATACTAGGTTAACTGGAAGAAATTCCTTCTATAATAATATATTATATATACATGCATTGTTAATTGATTCGCCCTATGATGGGCATGGTTGGTTAGAGTTTTGTACGGAACTTCTTCGCCTTTACTCCTTGCTTTTAACAACTCGCGTGGGTTTCTAGAGCTAGTTTTTGTATTAGGTTATTTTTAAGCTGTAACCTATGCATATCATCAGATTAAATTTTATTTGATATTAAATTATATATAGATATACATAATGTTGTCGAATAAATTTTTGCTTTTAGAAGTTTTATGTGATCAAATAAGTATGCCGGTTTTAATTATTCCGGTGAGAGATAATTTACATGCGAATTTCTATCTTATTATATTAGATTAATTATTCATTACTTTTTCAAAATTTAGATTTTATACTGTAAAATACTCAACATATCTACATTTGAGTCGATAAGATATACTACATGTCTTCACATGGTCAGAGTATGAAGATTTAAAATACATAAGATTAAGAGAGTCTTAACGTTCGCAGATAGACGAGTAGAGAGCGTTGCTGTTTTTTTTTGAGGTTTGTTGGTGAGATGCATAACTTCTAATCCGCACTATCCGCAAAGGGATAGTTTAGTTGAAAATGTTATATATTACACATTCTTTCGTATGTTTCCTCTTTTGGCACTACTATATGAGCAATCTGGAATCCGACACGCAATATCTTCTGGGAGCTAGCTCTCCTCTATTTCCCATCCTACTGCCGTGTTTTCCAAGGAGAGATTATGTCATGTTTTTGCTCTTACCATGCTGTTTCGCGCACATATAGTCTCCGTTTGTTTTGCTATGTACCATGTACACTTCATTTTCCTACCTTTTATGTATTTATAGCCTCATCTATAGTAATTTTGTCTCCCTCTTACCTACTCTTTTCTCTCTCTGCTACTTACCGGACAGGCCATCGACTTGCGAGCGTGAGAAAAGCGGGCTTTTTGGACCGGATAGCAGGAATACTTGTCTGGATGTGAGGATGCTCGCTGGCAGAGTCATTTGGGACTGTTACTATTGTGAAATCTACTTACATTTTGCTTGCCTTTTGTAAGATACTAATATAAACTATTAATTTATTTCTGGTTAAAACGTATATGCTTTTAACTTTTCTTTTTGTAAATAAAACTTTAATAATCTTTTATTAAAATATAACTTACAAAAAAATTTATGTATAAGTTACTCATCACATATATTTATCATCAATAAATTATATATACAAATAAGACAATCTCGATAAATTATTTACTATCTTCTATTAGAAGTAATTTATCTTATTCCAAAAATCGATTTTATTATCTAATTATGAAATAATTCTAAGATGATAGTTAATCGAAGGAAGGCGGGGTTATTTTAACCGTCTCAAGCCAGGCCCTATATATTCATTCTCTTAATCTATCTCTATTCCTCATATATTTTTATCTATATAGTTATCAAGTCTCTGTATGTATATATTGAATGATCTATTATAAAATTCATATATATTAGATCTATCTCAATATTATTAAATATGCTATATTCATATTCATAATTAATACATATCTAAATTATATATATTAATCATATTATATTTATAATCATTTTGACGTTGCCTACCTTCTGATCATTGGCCGCTTCACCCGCTACAATTAACTTCAATACACTTTAGCCGTGAGCCCTTTATTTATATCTTGTTTTTTTTTCCAACCGCTTGAGGTTGCTGATCAGGCTGCCTCACGATTTTCCTGTTTCGTGCCCTGTTCCTATTTGACAAACTTTTCACACATTCGCTCCGTCTTATCACCGATAGCAGTTCAGCGTTCTAGGCTATATGTTGCTTTTTATTTTGTACGCAGCTTGAGGATACTCTGACATGCTTTGTCTATCCTAATATCTTTCAATCTACTACGTTTAATCTTATATATATATTATTATATTACTCTTTTTTAATAAATATCTATTATTATATAATATATTAATATATTATATTAATCTATAAGGTAATTTATTTATCTTCTCTAAATATATATATATTTATTATTATAATATATATTATACATATTACTATATATCTATATATATCTTTATATATCAATATTATATATTTCACTATCATCACCTTGGCTAATCATAGTGAATCTTATTATACATTTCATCAATTAATTCTTAATTAGAAGAATGTTTAAAATTGAATTACCTCTATAATATTTTATTTTTTATTTTCTTTTCTTTTTAATATTTTATATTCAAATACTAATTTTATTACAATTACACTTAATTGAGAAAAAGTAAGTATGTCCGTCTGAAAAATCTTTTATCTATTAATATCTATCTATATTCATAATTTTTATTTTATTCCAAACTATTATTTTAGTACTTAAAGTATTTTTTATTACTATCTTGGTCTTAGGCCTATACAAATGACATGTGTTTAGGTTCTCGTACCATATCGGGCTCCTATGTAAATCAGAAAACACCCGTTTTATAAAAATAGTGTATATATAATAAGATATATTATATATATATAATATATATATACTAATACTCTAAATATATAAAATCATATATATATATATAATATATATACTATATATATATATATATATATATATCATATAGTAATATATTTAATATATTTATTATATATATTATATAATTTTACTGTTTCTTAAGAAAATAAATATATACTAAGTGATCAGCTTTAAGGGTTCCTCAGAGCCGTGTGTGTCAAAATTGAGGAGACATAAAACTATTTCAATCAGAGTAATTTGATTTCATCATATTTGACAATTAACTACTCACAAAAAAGTACTCACTTGAGTATTATTTTTTCTCTTTTTGACATCTGAAAACTTGTCATTTTGACCGACTTTGGCCATGCTCAAATTTTGACAACCGTTTTGAGGACCCTAACTTAGTCAATTGAGCAGTTTTTCTTGTTGTGTGTAACATTGCCTTCCTAACAACTCTATCCCTAACATACCTGACCTAACCTTACCTCACATGGGAACTAAACAATCCTTGGCAATTTACTATATATAGAAACCAACATTCGCACCAAACTTTATTACAGTTGAATGATCATTTCCAAAACGCAAGTTGATTGTAGGCAATGCTCTGTATGGTGGACTTACCGAGCCTTTCGTATATGCTCTCCCCCCTCTTCTAGCACAAGAAACTAACTAAATACACCCACAATACTTTCAAATCACTTTACTATCCTGAGTGTTTCATCACAAAAGCATTTAACAAAGGCAAAAAAAAGGTTATATAGCACCTTTTCCCCCGAAAAAATAGCAACACCGTCCTTTTTACCAATTCCTCATTTATTATTATATTTATCGTTAAAAACGCTCGTTTTAGCCCTGGTAACCTCTTGGATCTCAATATAACATTAACCGTAAAAAACTATTCTCAAAAGCCCCAAAACGAAAAGAAAAATCTCCCCCAAAGCTGTATATATCACATCCCCAGCAATACTTGCAATAAGAGACAATATAATTTTATGTTTTATTTGCAAAAAGAAGAAAAAATTCAACATACGAGATGACCTGCACGACAGGACAGCATAAATTCAGCGTTAACAAGTCATAGACGTATACACAGGCCACTCTAATCAAATATCAACAAATAAGATGATCAGAAACTATCAAATCACAGACGAACCATCGCAAAAATCATGGAACTTTTGCATTTATAATATAGTAACAACTACAATAAGCCATCCCGTGAAAATTAAGATAAAAAATATAATCAAAATGAATAATCTGAACAGACATCAAAAATTCAAACACACCAATTTAGAAAAATAGCAGACCAACTGAAAGACACTTGAACTGATGATCAAGAAGAAATCCAGTCCCTTAGCCTTAAGAGGTCTCGCGTGTAGGGACGAAAAAATTGCTTCCTTTTTAATTATGTCATTAAAAAGAAAGTGTCTTTTACATATGTTTTTATTTGTGTACATTTAACGTAATAAATAAAAGTACAGTAAACGCATAATACCTAAAAAAGATCCATTGCAGGGGCTTCCTTCTAAAGTATATATATAAAAATCTAATATATATATAAATTATATATAAGTATAATATATATATATATATTGATATAATATATTAATATATATATAGTAGTATATAAATAATGATATAATATATAGTATATAATATATATATATAATATATATATATAATTAGATATATAATATTGTCATTCTAAGATACAACTAATGATAAATATATAATAGTATATATAATAAGTGATATAAATCTATATATATATATATATATATATATATAATATGATATAATGATACTCTAATATATATATATATATATATAAATAGATATAGTATATATATTAAGATTCAATTTAAATAAATAATTTTGAAAGAGACATTTCGGAAAATATTTGATTTCTTGGAAATATTTATTAAATAAAATAATACAATTTAATATATTAAACAATTATATTATGTCTGTTACTTCATAATTCGTGTGTAATATCAAATTTCGAATATTTTTTATGTTAAAACTCGAGGAAAAATTATAATTTGGCCCAATTTTAATTTGAAATCATAAGTAATAACAAAATTGATTTTATTTAGCTAGTTATATAAATTTTTTGCCATCAATTCTATAACAAAGGAGTTAATGAATTCAATAATATATTATTTTTATTTGTTTGGAATTTAACCCTCGTAATTATCTGAGTGTAAGAATTAAGATGTTACACCCTCGGTAGAAAACCCCGAGGTTTTTCCTGAGAATTTTGGCCGGGCCGGGGCTCGGGGCGCGGGGCCGGGGGACCCCGTGATAAGATGGGGCCATAGGTGCACCAAGTCATCTTGGCTGCTTTTTTTCATGGGGAGCTACGGAGCATTACATAAATAATTTCAAGAGTTGCCGCTTCGACAACTTTTCATACGGTAACAGATTCTTTTTCCTTTAATTAGTTCTTATTCATACATCCCAAAAAATTTATCGTTCATTAATTTAAAAAACGCAAAACAAGGTTAATCGCTATGCCCAAGTAATCAGTGAAGTAGCAAAAATGTGTTGTAATGAATATAATAATATAATATAATGAATAATAATAATATATTAATATTAATCAATAATATAATATAATCATAATAATAATACGAATAATAATAATAATAATAATTAATAATAATAATTAATAAAATATTAACTTACAGTAATAAAATAATATGTAATATAATAATCAATGAATATCAATAAAAAATTCATTGAAATTTAAAAAGTTTCCAATATTTTCGTCAATACTTCATTGGTTCCAAAAACGGATATTCGAATTGGTATTAGTTTTTCCACAGAAGAGGAAAAGAACATCAGCTATCATAAAGAGGACTTTTGTCACTATTTTTTTTACTGACATATAATAAATTTAAATTAATGGAATTTTGTATCTGTCACCTAATCAACTTTACAAGTTGTTTAAATTCCACATTTCCTGATTTCTTTCTCTTAAGGAAGAAATAAAAGATCAATTTTAGAGTTGGCAGGAAAAATAAATCAAAAATAAAAAAATCAACTGATTGTTTTAAGCTTGATTTTTTTTTAATAAAGAAATCATGATTTTATTGATTATTTATTGACTTTTTTCATTTTTTTTTATTTTTTAAATTTATTTTATTCATTTTTTGTTGTTTGCTTTTGAGGGTTTGAAGGAAAAAATTAAAAATATGAACTATCTAATTTGAAAGTTTTTAATAACTTTTTTCAATATTGTCAACAAACTATTGCCATTGTAACCCGTAAGTCAGATACTTTTTCAAGTGTTTTGTTACATTGATTGTATATGACAGATTTTGGTTCCATTTCCTCACCATAACACTGATATCGTAATTCGATTAAAAATAAATTTATCGAAGATGCAGACTAATTATATATATAAGCTATTCGATATACTAAGTCGTATAATAAGATTGTTAGGCCATTAAAATTTGAATAGTTGTGTGCTACAACTTAGCACCGCTAATATACAAAAGGGAATAGATCCGCCAGGTAGGGTCCAACATAAAGTAACAAGAATAGATTCTGGCTTTGAGGGACTAGGATGAATCGAATAAAAATCAAATTAAATAAAATAACGGCTGATTTTTCTTGATTTTTTTATAAATAATATTCAGTGATTTTTTTGATTTTATTGATTGTTTTGATTTTGTTTTGATTCTTTTTTCATATTTTCATTATTAATTTTTTATTTTTTGATATATTTAAGTGATTAGTAAACTCAAATAGAAATAAAAAAATATCAAAAAACTATATATATCATGAAGTTTTTTAATATAGTTCTTTTTTGGATTTTTTACAACAAACTATTTGGCAATTGTAACCCGTAATCTGTACATTCTTTTAGTGTCGCTGTTTTCATTGGGTTTCCATTGTAAGAATTTTGAACGCAGAGCTAAGAGGTCTAGGGCTAAAAATTGAAAAATTAAGTGCCAGATATAAATCAAATTATCTTTGTTTTTGTATAATGTCATAACTAATACCATTTGTTAGGTCAGTATTTGAACAACTATTGTCTTACAATTTTAAGAACCTTATTAAAAATAGAGATAGATATGCGAAGAGGGCGCAAACGTAAAGCAAAACGAGGGAGGTAGATTTTTTGGCTTTGGTGATATAGTTTAGAGAAGAAATAAACCGAGATATGGCCCATCCGGCTTCTTAAAATAATTATTCTTATTTATAATTTATGGGTTTGACTGGGACAATTCTAGAGGGGCCCAATGCAGCTAAATCTTTTAATTCATTTTTATTGGTTAACTGGACAGTCTACAAAATGATCATGCGGCTTCCTTAAGCATTATTGCTTATTTATTAGAGCTTGGAACTGGGACATTACTAGAGGGGTCAAACGCGGGCCTTCTTAATTATTTATTCTTCTTAATTTATTAATTATTAATGTTGGTTGACTGGGACACTCTAAAGAGGCCAATTAGCTTTATAATTATTCTTCATTTTATTATTTATGATATTTATTCGTGAAGTTGACTGGGCACATCCTTAGAGGGGCCAAATTCGGGCTACTTAATTATTATTTTTCTATTGGTTGAAAGGCAGTCTAAACTCTATAGGAAATGCGGATGTCTTAAGTAGTTATTCTATTATTATGAGTTTGACTTGGACATTCTAGAAAGCATCAACTGGCTTCGTGAGTTTTCTTAATTCTTTTTTTATTTATATTAATATATATTATTTATTATGGTTGACTGGGAGACAGCCTAGATAGGCTTATGCTGCTTCTTATTATTATTACTTCTTATTATTATTTATTATGGGTTGACTGGGACATTCTACAGGGGCCAACACTGCTTTTAATTAATTAATTTTATTAGGTTGACTGGGGACAGTCTAAAAAGCGACCATACGGCTTCTTGTGGTATTACTCTTATTAATTAGAAGGTTGACTGGCGACGATTCTAGAGAGATATTAATGCAGCTTTCTTAAGTTATTATTCAGAAATAAATAATAAATTTATTTTTTAGACTGTCCCAGTCCAACCCATAATAACTAAGAATAATACAAACAAAGCCGCCATGGTCCTTTTTAGACTGTCGAAATCTAACCAATACAAAATTAATTAATTAAGATAGCCGCATTGGCCACTCTCGAATGTCCCAGTCACCCATAATAAGATAATAATAAGAATATACTTACGAAGCCACATAGGCTTATCTAGACTGTCCCAGTCAACACTTAATAAAAATTTAGAATTAAGATTAATTTTTAATAATAATTTAATAAAAAATGAAATAATATTTATAATTACGAAGCCACATTGGCCTACCTATACTGTCCCAGTCAAACCAACAATAGAGGAATATTAGAATAATAATTAGAAAGTCGCAATGGCCCCTCTAGAATGTCTCAGTCAATCCATAAATAATTAATGAAATAAGAATAATAATCTCAGAGCCACAATGGTCCTTCTTAGACTGTCCCAGTCAAACCATTAACAAACTAATAATTAAGAATAATTTATTCTTGTTTAATATCTAATAATTAAGACTGGGACAGTCTAGATAGGCCCAAAGTCCCTGATTATTATTGCTTATTTATTACTTATTTTGTTGGGTTGACTGGGACCGGTCTAGGTTAAGGACCTGAACTTCATGCTGTGAGATAATGAGTCATTATTACAGTTAATTATTATTAAAAATTAATTCTTACATTCTAAAATTTTATAGGGTTGACTGCGGAGCATTCTAGAGGGGGACAATGTGGCTTCTCAATTATTAAATTTTTTTATTGGTTGACTGGGAAAATCTAAAAAGGATTTAAGTTTTTATTCTTAAGTATTTATTCCTCTATTTAATTATTCTTTTTTTACGCACATTCTAGAGGGATCAGTGTGGCTTCTTAATTATTATTTTTAATTATTATTATTATGGTTATTGGTGTTTAGATAGGCCCATGCTGCTTCTTAAGTATTATTCTTAATTTATTATGGGATTTCGAATTTTTAGTTCTAGAGGGCCAATGTCGTCTTCTTAATTAATTAATTTTTATTGGTTGATTGGCGACAATCTAAAAAGGACCAGCTGCTTAAGTATTACTCTTTGTTATTATGAGTTGACTGGGACGTTCTAGAGGGGCCAAATGCGGCTCTAATGCATCTATTATTTAATTATTATTATTATTGGATCTGGACCTGGGACGATTGAGTCCCATGCATAATTGGCTTCTTTGTATTATTAACTTATTTATTATTTTGACTAGGACATTCTAGCGGGGCCAATGTGGCTTTTTTATTATAATTTATATTGATTGACTGGAACAGTCTAAATAGGACATGCGGCTTATTAAGTATTATTCAATAATATTTAAATGGGGATTTGGGCGAAAATAACCCTTGATAAGAAATACAGACTTCCCTAGTGAGGGGTTCAATGCAGCTTCTAATTAGTATTCATTAATTATTATTATTTATGGAATTACCTGGGACAGTCTAGATAGGCCCATGTGCTTCTGATATTATTCTTATTTATTAATTTAATGTATCATGGGGAATTGACCTGGGACTTCTTACGAAGGGTCCAATGCGGCTGTTTTATTATTATTCTTCAATTAAGTTAATTATTGTTGGTTTGAGCTGGGACTAGCCCTAGGTAGGCCCATGCTGGCTTCTTAATTATAATTGATATTCATCGTTTAGATTACATTTAATTATTATTAAAAAATTTATCTCCTGTAATTCCTATAATTTTCTATGGGTTGAATGGAGACACTCTAAGATTGGATTCTGCGCTCTTCTTACTGTCTCGTTATATATATATAATATCTACTCATATTAACTATAGAATATATACCGTGATCATATCATAGTATAGAAATATATTAGTATCTAAGTATAGCTATATATATATTATAATATATACACCATACTACTATAAAATATATATTAATAGATATAAATATATATATATAAAATATATTATATATATATATCATATCTATATATCCTACTATATATATATATATATAGTATATATATAAAAGCATATATACATATATTTATATATATTATATTATATAAACAACAGGCTACGAAATTCTGAAGAAATGGAAAAAATCAAAAAATCATAAAAATCAAATAAAATCAAAAAAAATCAAAAAAGTGATTTTTTTTCTATAAAAAGATCTTTTTATTCTCTTCTTCATTTAATATAATGCAAATATTTTTTTCAATGAAGTTTTGTTGGACTTCCATGAAACATGTTGTTTGGTGATTCGGTTACTGTTGTTTGACTGGGGCAGTCTCGATAAGCCATGTGGCTTCTTACTGAGCCTTTTTATGTTCTATATCCAGTTCATAAAAAGGTCAATCCCCCATTCATATTGTAGTTAGATCTTTTATTTGAGTAACCAAAATGAAGAACCTTACAATTTTTATTACTAGTATTCATTTCCACTTATAAGCCTACGCCAAGAAGATAAAGATCAATTTTTGAATCTTTTAATACCGACTTTAGTCTTTACTGAGGTAGCAACTTTGGATTCATCATAAAACCTAAACATTGAAATAAATTTCAATATCGAGGATTAAATATAAATACCAGTTCTAAATCATTTATAATTTACAAACCATCTCTTTTGTTAATTACATATCTACTTCATTTAGATATAATAATAATATATATATATATATAGTTATAGAATATAGTATATAGATATATATATGGATATTTTTTTTATAATACATAAATGTATAGTATAATATATATATATATATAAGTATATAAAACTATAATTTGCTATCATTTATAGCCCTCGCCAGCACTGAAGCCTGTGGGACACCACTCTTCACTATTTCCCATGATGAGTTACTGCCATTTAGTAGTACACCCGTCTTCGTTGGTGAGCCATTCTCAAAAACAAAAATAAGAAAAATTTTGCCTAATTCTGAAAGGAAATAAATTTAACTGCAACTTACAAATCATAAATTAACAAGACCATGAAAGAAAGTTACAACTTCGATTAAGCAAAACGAAAGTATAGAGATAAATAAAGTTCAAGAAATTTAAAAACAAAAACTAAGACTAATTAAAAAGAATTTTAATTAAAGCAGGACTAACCCAACTAAGCTAATAAATAATCACTTCAAATGCCATAATTTTAATAACACTTATAATCTGATGGTTAACCGAAATAGTTAGCAATTAATTAAACTAGTAGAATTCTTATTCAAGAACATGAATAATTAATATGATAATAGTTCATTTAATTTTTTTTTTTTTTAAATATAAAACTGGAATACAGTAAGTTACGAAGGAAAAAAGAAATTAACGAATAAATTTGAAATAAATCTTTCAGAAATGTTTCTTAAAATCTATTTACGTTTTAAAAAGGTTTGAAATCTTTCGTTTAAAGTATTGAATTCTACCGTTTCTAAGTTGTAACAACTGAAAAGTAAGTCATATGTCACCATTGAGCCAAACCTAGTATAGCTAATATTTGTGAGAAATTGCAATAACAAAATATCTCTTTGTAAATAAAATACTTATTTTCTTTCTGTATAATATTTATATAGCTTTATTGCATCTGTTAATATAGTTATAATATATTTTGCAACTATATACGACTCCAAACCAGTAAAAAGTAAGTAGGCCTAACTCTTAATCATCGATATAAGGAATCGCTAGTCTACTTTCTAATACAATCTAGGGGCCTAAGTAGTCGTATGGAAGACCACGCAAGTGTAAGAATTTTTTCTTTTTCATGACCGAATTTTATTTAATTTTTATTTTAATCTTTTAAAGTGGTTAAATTTTTGTAATTAGCCTATTAACACTACTGATTAGTTGCCAAACAAATCTACCCTATGCATAGGCTGGATTTGTTTAAAAGTGTCTAGGTTCTTATTTTACTAGGGCATAATATGTTGTCCCCAAGTAGGCTTTAGATCTCAAATATTAAGCCTAATTAAGCCTAAATAAAAATTTTAGTACTTAGCTTATTGCAGTATTTAATCTTTTTAGAAGTACCTATCTTTTAAGCTGGATAGATACTGTAAATGGATTATTAAAGACTTGGTTTATCAAAGAATATTTTGATAATATGGTAAAGCTTCTAAAAAATTTATTGGTGGCCAGTATTAGCATAAGGCTTTTTTGTTTTTGTTATTTGTGCTTACACACAACTGGTAAGAAATGCTTACACCACAGTTCTAACACAAACTTTGTGTAAAATCAAACATAAATCCATACAATGCTTACTTTTGTTTATAAACAGTTGGGATCAGCTGTTGTGATGGAGTCTGTCAATTTGGAATCGATAGAAATAAAAAAGTTCATAGTATAAATATAATTGGTTAACTATTATAAGGTAATTGTCTAGTATTGGTGACTCCAGTTCACGTACATAGTATATTAAAATTATAAACATTTCATTTACAAAAATGGTTTTAAAAAATTATTTGAAGTTTTTTTTACGCATTTGAGTTTATTTTGAGTTAATATTTCCACTAAAAATATTAATATTAACGCTCTGAAAATCATAACAATTCGGCATTTTTCCGTTCATGTAGGGATAATGAATCACTGTTGAAATGCGTTTCAGATTATCGATACATCGATATCGATATTATTTTTTTATAATCGATTTTTTCACTAATTTCGAGGAATCGATATTATAGACATAGTGTACGTAAATAGTATCAAAGAAATAAAAAAATGTAATTTAATATTTGTGTAAGATACAATAAAAAAAAAAAGTACAGAATAAAATACTTGAAATACGAAAATATATATATAATAATATATATAATATATATATTATTATATATATTATAATATAATATATATATATATATATATCACAGCCCAGTAGCGGGCTATATATTATATATATATAATATATATATATATATATATATATATATATATTATGATATATTATATATATATATCATATTAGCCTATATCAGGCCTATTTAGGCCGACAACGGAACAGATGGGGGGACGTTTTCCATACCCCATAGGGGAGGGGTGGAACCCGCCGCGACACCCAAATACCAAAAGAGCGGGGTTCCGGAGACCCTCCCCGGAGGGGGGGAATAGTCTTACCCTGTCGTTCCCGGGAGGCCGAGAACCCCGACTCCTGCCATCGGGTGTCTACCCTTGATATTATTAGGTAAAAAAAAAAATAATTTTTTAACTTATGGTACCCCAAGTTAGAACGCCAAGATGTACAGAGTCGGGTCTCTCGGCCTTCCGGGGAACGAAAGGAGGCTATTTCCCCCCCCTCCGGAGGGGAGGGGGACCCGCTCTTCGTATTTGGATGTCGCGGGTGTTCCTCGCCCCCCCTCCCTACGGGTAGAGAAAACTCCCCCCCCATCTGTTCCCCGTCGGCTCGAGCCCCTAAGAACATATATAGTATATTATATATTATATAAATATATATATAACCAACGCCTCACGAAATCGGCACGAGTCGATCTAATACCGACTCACGCAGCTTGTTTCAACGTACTCGTAAAATTTTCCACTAGTCAAAATAAATTTTTGCCATATATAATATTATATATATATATATATATATATTATATATATATTAGAATATATATATTATATAAATATATCTAATATATTGTCTAAGATATTTATTTGGTAGTAGTATATATAAGAAAAAATATTTATAAAGATTACTTTATTTTATTTATTGTATTATTATTATTACAAAAATTCGTTTGCGAAATTTTTTTTTTTTTTTTAATATACTTAAACGTAATTTTGCAGAACAATCGAATTGTTGATAATCGTTCAAAATTATCGATTATCGGAAAAATATTAATGCAATCGATATATAAAAAATCGAAACAAAGCATCGATACGATATCCGTTTAAAAAAACAAGAAGAATTAGCATTTAAATTTTGGAACGTTATTTTTATATTTTCTTTAAAATATAGTGCGTAAAATCAAGAAAATCCGGTAAAAAAAAAACTTTCAAATAATTTTTTAAAACCATTTTTGTAAATGAAATGTTTATAATTTTAATATACTATGTACGTGAACTGGAGTTACCAATACTAGATAATTACCTATTATAATTTTGAAGAAATTAGATTTAAACTTGATTTTATGGTAATTATAGAGATTCATTTAGTTAGAATCATGTAAATACAGTATTAAAAATATAAATATTTAATTTATAAAAATGGTATCAATAAATTATTACTGATGTTTTGGTAATAATTGAGATTAGCAGATTCTGATGAAATATCAGTTTTTTTCTGATCATTTTTTTTTTTATCGTCCCTATGTAAGAGGACTAAAAACCTTTTGCCAAATCTTTCTCATAAATATATTTACTGTGTTGAATTATTTTTTTTTTTTAAATACGGTTTAGGACCCATTAAGTTTACGTTATGGTAAGTTTTGTTACGTATATACAGAAATTGTCTAACAAAATTTATCATAACCTTAATGATTTTTCAAGCATAAAAAGAATTAATGTTTAAAAATACAGAATAACATTGCTTATAAATATATTATAATTATGAATTTTTTTTATTAATAACATTTTGGTAGAGTTGCTCTCTACATTGATTACTTTTTAAAATATCAATTTTTTTAAACATACATTTTACATTTATATTTTCAATAAAAATATTTTAAAAAGTGCTACAAAAATTATCATAAATGGCTCCATTTTGTTCATGCAGGGATGAAGAAACTATCAAAATGTGTTTCAGATTATCAATACATTATCATGATTTTTTTTTTATAGCTAATTGATTTTTTTCAGGGTTAGCCTATCAATGATTCAATTTTATAGACATAGTATATGTAAATAATTTTTTTAAAAAAAGTTATAAATTTGTATAATTTTTTTGTAAGATATGATAAAGAATGATTTTATAATATTGCCATCTAGGAGAGTTGGTATTTCGTTTGAATTACAGAATGTGTTTGAATATATGCAATCAATATTTAAAAAAAAAAAAAAAGTACACGTAATTTATGCATACATTTATACACAAATATAAAATATTATTTTACTAGGTTATATATATATATAGCGTCGGGCGGGGTGACCGGGCCCGCCTCTTTAGGAAGGGTGATTCGGTCCACTCTAAAAAAAATAAAAAAATAAATAAAAAAAAAAAAAAAAATTATCGCTCATTTTAAAGAAAATAGTATTCATTTATTAGATTCATATTTAATTCTAAAAGTTTTATATTTTAAAAAATGTTAGAATTTAGGGTACAAAATTTCTCTCAAATAGAACTTCACTTTTGAAAAAATGTGATTTTTTTTAACTTCTCGTAAAAAATGACATTTCTACGCTGAATCGATTTAAATATTTTCAGTGGATACACACGAGTATTAGCCTTTAAACTGCAAAAGTAAATTCTGCATCAGCAGTCATTAGTGTGCAAAAAAAAGGGCAACTTGTCCGATTCACCCCAGCCGATAAAAATTGATGGGTGGCTCGGACCACCATTTTTTTTTCGTTCTTTTACGTATTATTATTGACATTTTATTACGTATAATTAATTTAAATGTGAATTAAAAAGTTACTTATATTAAGTGAAAATTTTTTAAAAATGAAATTTAATAAAAAATGAGTTCAAAAAGTTTCAAAATTTATTCCACGAGAGGGGTGAATCGGACCACCTTATTTATATTCATATTTTATTATATTATTACTTTTTATACTTATTTAAATGATTTTATATGATAATAATTTATAATATATAAGTAAAAATAAAAATAAATTGAAATTATACGTAAAAAGACAATGGAAACAATGGGTCCGCGAGTCACCCCTCAATGGTGGCCGCTTCACCCCTCCACGGTCAGGTGAAGGGAGCTTTATTCAAACTTTAATAAAACTTATTATTAGAATTACATTTAATTATTTTTTTTGTGTGCTTAATACCTACTTATTTCGTGATTACAAAAAAAAAAAATTTCCAAAAGTGCATAGGGGAGGTCTGGGACCAAAGTTATACCTAAAGTTGTCCGCGTCACCCCGCCCGAGGGTATATATATATATAGTATATATATAATATATATACTTATATATTATAATATATTATATATAATATATATAATATATATATAATATATGATGTGACGATTAAGAATTTTTGACGATGACAATTATTATAAATTATGAATTATGACCATGAGGATTAATTGAAAAAATATATTTTAAAAATTTTTATTTTAATTAATTAACAAATTTATAATAAGGAAGAATTAGCCTAAATTGTTTTTACTTTTTTCTTATTTAAATGTGGATATACATATAGAAAGTTTTCCTTTTATTCATTAACATTTTGGTTTTATTTCTAATTTCTATATAATAGTAAAAATAATAATAATAATAAGGAAGTAGGAAGAATTAAGAGTGAGAAGTTGAGTGAACAAGGTAACAAGAAATAGTATTTAAGAGCGCTTGAAAGTAAATCAGTTGAATGTGAACAAGTTAAAACTGAGCAAATCTGGAAGCAAATGAAGGAAGCTGCTGTTAGCAGTACAAAAGAAGTTTGTGGATGTGCTAAAGTAGGAAGTAAGAATGTTAACAGTGAGTGGTAGATGAGGAGGTGATGCAAGGAGTTAAAAGTAAAAAAGAAGCATGGTTGAATGTATTAAAAGATAATGATGAGGTTTCAAAAGAAAGATGATTGGAATTATATAAGGAGGAAAAAAGGAATACTAAAAGGAGCATATAGGAGGAAAAATGAGATAAATGAACAGTTTGGTAAGCGAGATGAATGGCGACTATATAAGGAATAGAGCTCTTCTGGAGGTAGCACCAATGGTTAAATGAGAATAAGGGGAATCTGCTTAGAATAATGAATAGGGATGATGCTTTCGTAACTGATGAAATGGATGAGAGGGGAGTGTGAAGGGAACCGAAAATCTGCTTAACATTCACAGTAAATGAAATATTTGGCAGTAATTGTGTGGGTTTGATGGTGCAGAAAGGATAGTTTTTGGGATGAGGTCATTAGTAAGGAGGAGTAAATTTAAAATTAAGAAAGTTAAATAAATACACACGAAAAATTGTGGTGGCTGAGAATTCCAGGTGAAAGATCAAACGAGGCGAGATGGGTGATTATGGATTTAGAAGTTGTAATAAGCATTTTCCAAGATTGAGGAGCAGCATAATATACCCTTAATATATTATAATATATTATATATATATAATATTATATATCATATATATATATATGATTATATATATAATATATTAGTATCACCGACTTTACTGGGTATCGGTCGATGTTTTGAGGTTATCAGTATTGGTATCGGTATCGGAAAAAATTTGAAGAAGTAGTATCGGTTCGGATAAAATCTTTGCCGATACCTTAAACCGATAACCACACATTTTGCGTCTTTAAATTGATATTATAAAATAGAGGTAAAGAAATTATGTAAATTAAATCAATTTATCATATTAAATACATATTTATAATATATATATATAATATGAATACATATTATAAAAATATATATATATATATATAATATATATATCGCCAATTTGTTCTGATAATTTCCGTATCTATCTTACCCACTGTATGTTAATATATAGACGTTTGTTTTTTTGCATTTGTGCTACGTATGCTAAAAATATGCTCGAGTTTGCGTTCGTTTATTTGTAAAACTTAGTGCAAAATCGTAGAAATGCTTACCAAACGTTAAGAATTTCCTTTTTTCTATAAGGTTGCTATTTCCTTTGATTGCTGAATTTACTGTCCTAAATGTTGAAACAAAAAAAAATGAACGCGTTTAGGCCGTTTGAATTGAAGAATATTTCATTCAATAAAATCAGCTTTTAATCTTTTAATTTCTTCCCAAATCGATTAAGTTCAGTTAAGGTTCAATCAAATCAGTGGAATATATTAAGTGTTTATTTTTTTTTTTTTTTTTAAAATCCGAAATCGACGGGCTTTATCACAAAAGCTGATTCCAACTGTTTCAAAACAAAATAAACCTCTGAACTCGACCATCGTGTTGGCTTTTGCACGAAATTCGGGAAATTAGTTTAGGGCAATCAGGAGTCCAAAGAATTCTTATGGATGTAAGTGTAGGTTTAAGTGTTTTATATTAAAAGATCCAAATTTTAAGTTCTCATCTAGTAGAAAGCATTTGAAAATGGAGAATTTTATGAAGAATATAGGGTGCCTATTTGAGGTCATAGCGATCTTGACCAGCAAATTCTCCTGTGGTTGAGAGAGGGGTTAGTTCGAAGGAAATGTCCATGTGTGTTAAAGGCTCGCAGTCTTTAGTTTTGTAAACGTTGACCTACGATAGTCGACGTGCAGTCGGCCACATTATTATTGTAACTGTCTGTGACCCTCAAGTTTCCATGGGGAATCAATCACCTAGTAATCTTAAAGAAACTGCAAAAAGAAAATTATTTGTAAAAAACATAAAGAACTTGCATTGTGAGTAAGTTTGTTTAAGGATGTTTCTTAATCTGAAAGTGAAGATCATTGAAATGTAGAAAGCCGAGCGTAAACAGGAAGTTAAGGAACATCATATGCAGTTTTTGGGTGATTAAGTGGTTATCGAGAAACAAATAAACAAGTTTAATCAAAAAGGTTAGAGGATAAATATTAAGCTAGAAAATCTTTACTGCGACAAGGTGATTTCTTCATGAAAAACTCCAATCAGAACAAATAACAAAGCTTGTGTATGCGGGACCTTAGGCCGAAAAGATATGGTATAGTGGAGATAGAAATAAAAATACAGTCCCAAGTAAAGTATTAGTGGGCTTGCGATAAATAGCAAGTAGAAAGACCCACTAATACTTTACTTGGAAATAATTTCTTTAGTTCTATATCCTTTAATCAATTGTATAATAATACGAAGCGTTTACAATAGAATGAATTCTTCTATTTTCTTTGCTTTTTAATTTAGACGTTTTTGTTTTTTTCATTGTGTTTTATCGATATGAAAGAATTTCGTGTTTACTATCGACCGCATTTCGATGCAGTGCTTACTATTGTTTTAAACATTGGAATCAGGCTGTGTGAATAAGCACGTGCGTTTTGGAAAATAAACCGAAATAAAAATAAATGTTTATATTACAATAATGATCAACTATTTGTGATGTTTATCCATTGGAAGAAATTAATTTAAAGCTGATTTTTTTGATGAAAACATTATCAACTTCAGACGGGCGCCTACACGCCGCCATTCTTGTTTGTTTACTATCTTTCGTTAAGAACGTGCTTAAATCCGGGCAAGCACGGGAATAGCAACATTAAGAGAATGAAGGGAAATCCTACTTGAGTGGCATTTCTTACGATTTTCGGTAAGTTTGACAAAAACTAACGCAAAACTCGAAGCATTTCTTACGTCTCGTAAACACAATGCAAAAACGGAAAAAGACTTTATATATATATATATATAATATATATTATATATATATATATTATATATATATAATATATATATATATATATATATATATATATATAATATTATATATATATATATATATATAATTTCAGTTGTCCACCACTCACGCAGAACCCTATTCAGGAGGCGTTGCACGCCAAAATTTCATACACTAGCGCAAATTACCGAAATGAGCACAGACGCAGGCTTTTAAATGAGGGAGATTAAATTAAGCAGGAAACATAGAAGATGGAAGAGAGTTCCAAAGAACAGAAGGTGCAGGAAAGAAGGAAGCAGAGCAACCGAACTAAGCTGGAGTTACCAATATCTACACAAAAACTCTGCGCAGACTCAGCACCTTGGCTAAGAGGTGTCCGTAAAGCTGTTTATGAGAGTAGGTAGTATCCCTCGAACACTGCCGCTGCGGGTACCTATAGAAAAAGAGAAAGCACCAACATCGCCGCAGCAAAATATAGGGTCAAGTTGCAACTTGGAAAGTACAGGACAGTTATAAGAGCCATTTGCCTTTGACTCGACCCATTGTCCAAAAGCCGGGTGAAACCAGAGCCCCCCCCGATATGAGACAGTACTCCATACAAGCGATGAGGGACCCTTGTATAGCTGGAGTAACTGAGAAGAGGAGAAAAGTCTCGCAGTCTAAACAGGAACTCCCAGTTTCTTTGAGGCCCCCTAGCAACGTGTGTGTTAGTTTCAGACATTTTTGGTTTATTTAAGGCCATGATGATTTATATTTCAACATTTCGAAGAAGAGAAACCGTCGAAGAGATAGGAAAGTTAGAAAGGTGTTTTAGAGAGGTGATTTGTAGAAGTTGGATTTTTAAAGAATTGGAATTCACAAGTTGACGACACCCCACTGCGGGAATTCTATCCAGATCAGCGGGAATAGAAATCGGAAAGATTAAGACGAGACAATTCGTGAGAAGTTAAAGAGGGCGACCAGAATTGAAATGGTTGAACGAATGAGAGGTCGAGTCATCGGCATAGTGGATAGAGTTAATGTGCAGTGATCATTAATGAAAAAGTAGGAATAAGTAAGAGATAAGACAGAACCTAAGGAAACCATTTTTGACATAAAAAGAAGTCGCTCCATCAACCACAGCCATATTGAGCGATTGAAAGAAAGCTAGACATAAGAGTAATCAAAATAGAAGGAGGAAACCCAAAGGGGGAGCTTTGGAGAGCAGTGACGCGGGCCAAACGGGTCCAAATGTTTTGGATATGTCAAGCGCCACCACGCAAGTCTCCCCATTGCTAGAGCGGAAACCATAAATCGGTTAAATAGAAAGTATATCGCCAGTAACCTTGAACGCTGAAAGCCGTACTAGTCGATCGGAAAGAAAGAGAATCTGAGATTCCAGATGTGTCTAATAAATGAGAATTGAGCAAGGATTTCAAAGATTTTAGATCGAATACAAGTGAGAGCTAGATATAGGGCGATAGTAGAAAGATCAGAGCGCTTCCTTTTTCGGAATAGGTTGGAAATGTACGTGCTTTTCCAACACTGAGGGAAAGTCTAGTATTTAGACATAGATAATATAGGTTGAAACGGAGGCATAGTTCAGCATAAGGCACATTCCCTCAAAATCGGGAGGAATGCCATCCGAGGCCACCCTCCTTCCTAACGTATAGATTTCAGGAGCCATGTACCCGATCAAATGTATCACAGGCAAACAATAGACGCCTGAGAGGAGGAGAGAATCCAGAATCTCCAGTTGGGTCTAGAGAAATGGAGCCTAATAGATTGCTTTCAGTTGGAAGTAACAACTATAATAAATATATATAACAGTAAGTAAAACCCCCTAATAAAAAATACATAAATTATTATAAATAGTATAATTATATATAATAGGTTTAATATATATATAAAATATGTAATGAAATTATTATATATATAGTATTATTAATACTTTATTATAATAAACGTGATGAATCCCTAATTTTCCACTATCCACATTTATAACGTAGTATAGCTTCGCGAGCATTACCGCTGCGTTATATGGATAAGTGATTACCTGATCGTCGTGTAAAATGTTAATAAAAATATTATAGTTCTTAGATAAACAGTGCTAATCATGATTATAATGAATATTTATATTTTAATCTATTATTTATGAGTTATTTATAAAATACATAAATCTATATATTAGCATTTATAAACTAAGCTCACTTAATACATTATTTCTTATATGCTGCTTATATATATACTATATATCCATTGTAAATGGTTAAACCCCTTAACTTATAAATAATAGAGGATATAATAATAAATAATTTTAATAATATTTCATATATAATAAAATCATACTATAATAATTATAATATTAAAATATATTAGTAGTTTATTAGGCCCTATTATAGGGATAAAATGAAAGGTTCGATCATAACAGATGTAGGCCCTATCGAGAATATTTAACGGAGTTGTCGCCGTTGACAAAATTTTTAGAACCTAGAAAAATACAGTAAATCAAGGTATCAGAAAGCGAGACGAATAAGCGGATGTAAATATGTAAACAATTGTGGATAGATTAGTAACGCGTTGTTAATCGGGGCCGAGGAGTATTCGCGATACTACGGAGCTAAAATTTCGGCTAAAAGGTATCGTTGCATAACAATCATTAATAATATAAGATGTAACTATAGTAACATATATAAATATATACCATAGAATATATTAAGTATGAGAGTAAATTAGTACTATCACCTCACTATATATAGTCAAATATAATATAATGAGAGAATGCCGACTCTACGAATTTTAAATTAACAAATTATTCGCCCAAGTTCAGCCGGCCTGAGTAAAAAGACGACAGAAAGGTAATTTTACGTAAACTTATCCAACTTTTACGAACTTTTTAAAAGAAAATTGAAAACTGCAAATCTCATCAAAATTATTAAGTCAAATCTCAGTCGAAATGTGATTGCTCTCACTAATTATGTAGATTAATAACAGACATAGTACACCAGTTATCTTGAAGTTAGCACAATTCACCGAGCTTAAAATACAATTCACAAATTGTTCTTTTTATTAAGTTAAAGTAGAAGTTTTTATCAGTTTTTTTTTAAGCATGAAGCGTTTAAGCTGGAGAAGGAAGAGAAAGAGAGATACACAGGTTTTTATAAAAACAAAACAAAAAAAAACTACCTTTTAATGTGCTTTATCCCATTTTCAGAGTGTAACAATGTGCATGCTTCGAAATGTTATTAAGGCCGTTCTTCGTTTTTGCTATTTCTACGAACATAAAAAATGTTCGAGTTTGCATTCGTCTTTTTCAAGCCACGCAAAATTGTGAAAAATGCTCACCAAACGTAAGGAATTTCCTAATTTCTGGAAGGTTGTTATTTCCCGTGATTGCTAAATTTAGCAAGTTCTTACGAAAAAATGTAAACAAACTAGATGGCAGCGTTGTTGGCCCGTTGAATTGATGAAAGTTTCTCAATAAAATAGACTTTAATCTAATTTCTTCCAAATGGATAAACTCCCATCACAATAGTTGATCAGTTATTTGTAATATGAACCATTTGTTATTTTTTTAAAATTTATTCCAAAACCATGTGCTCCATCACAACATCTGATTCTAAAATTGTTTGTAATCAAAAGTGACTTATGAGAAATCGCGTTCGTTTATACACGATATTCATGCTACAACTGTTTAAGCATTTCTTATTGAACGTAAGCACAAATGACAAAAGCGATAACGGTCTAACTCGATTGACAATATTGCGTAACAAACTCAAAAAAATCTATCATTTTTGCTAGATCATATTTTATATTTTAAACTTTGAAAAGACCCGTAGAACTTATATAGTATATTCCTATTATTACTTAATAAAATTATTGATCCGCTTAGCCCTATTTTGTCTTCCAAAATAAAATAGCCTATGGATATAACAACATGCCAGATACTTCTTGAGACTCCACTTGTTAATCAGACAAGTTTTCAGTTGAAAATGTAATGTGTAGCATTTTTGGCGTGACTTTTCCGGTATAGTCTTTCCATTTTTTTCTGACTAGCATCCCTAATATATATATATATATAATATATATATATTTATATATATATAATATAATATATTATATATTAATATTTCTATATTTTATATATATAAATATATTATATATATATATATGGTTTAGAGTGATAAAGTTAAAAATGGTAAATCTGCAGATAATGAATTTTCAGTGAAATGATAAGTAATGGAGTGTGAATTGGTAACTGACTGATATGGAAATGTTTATTAAGTGTTTATCAAAAGGTTTATCGAATGTTTATTGAGAGCATAGTAATAGTACCCTTATATAATTTTAGCGGGATGACCTTTTATTTATACTTTATTGAAACTACTGATTTAATTTTATATATAGATCTATTACAGAAATACTAAGCTATTGAAATCAGATGTGCTCTCAACATTTCAGTCTCAGACCTTTTTTCTAAATAAATATTTACTTTTTATGGAATGACCTTTATTGCTTCAATATTTTCTTGGATTGATCGCAGTTGAATTGTGACTTGGTTTCTGATCCAAGTCCTCATTTTGCTTAAACAATCATAAAGCTATGCACTCAAGAGAAAATGGACTAGAGTTGAGATGATTAAATTACCTCTTAACACACTCAAAATGTATCATGCTCAGAACACTACCTGAGAAATTACCGCTTCATTAAGGAATGGTCTAGATAAAACACAGTTTCACAAAATTTTGGTTTATACTGTAGCTATGTTGACATCAATGTTCACACTTTCTGGAAAGTCAGGAAGGTCAGGGAAATCAGGGAAAGAAAAATTGGTCAAGGAAAGTCAGGAAACGTTTTAAGATATGAAAATCAGGGAAATTCCAAAAAAATCAGCGGAAATTTATAATTCAATTAATTCAAAATTTTATGCATGAATATTTTTGTTTCTTTTTTTTCCTTGTTACAGCATAATGATGGAATAAGATGTATTTGATAACGTAATGAAAGGGTCAGTGGCACGAATACATTCCATAAACTAGCTTCATCCTGTTCTTTCATTTTTATTTCACTACACCTACTATTCTTACCATCTATTCGTAGAGGTTATTCCAAGTTCATCCTTATCGAATTGAAGGTGATTGGCTATATGGAATGTGTTTTAGACGGTATAACTTAACTCTGTTTATATCACTTTTCTTTTTAGGATTTATACTTCTTTGAGTGTTTTTTTTTTTTAGCGGTATGTCGAAGTGATTTTGTTTATTTTAAGTCTATTTTAAGTTTATTTATAATATACATAGTAAAGAACTTCCTCACCTAATCTAATTCAAATAAGACCAGTGATTTTGAACATCAAACTGAATCCACAGTTTATCAGGTGGTTTGGGTAAAGACCTGATAGTCAAGGCATACTGTATAACTTATGTAAAAAACTTGACATCTATCTAACAGGGGACGACAAGATCTTGAATAGTTTACATTCAAGAGGGGAAACTCATTTGAATTTAATCAAAACTCAAGCAGGACCAAACCATCATTGAAAAACTTCTTCGTTACTGATTCTACTAATACAAAAGTTATGTGAAAAGTGTGTTGCACTGAACAATTATTCTGCCATTGCATCAACTCTAATCATGACTCAACCGGATTTAAATGAACCCCTGAGTGTTCTATTAATAACAAACCCCGATCATTTTATCCAATCAGTTTCATACTTTGAGCGCTGACAGTCTTTCTTTTATTTGCTTTACTATCGAATTATAATGTGCTGGTGTATGATAAAATGTCTTTAAACTCGTCCTCGTGTTCAGATATAGGGGAAACATTTAATTAATAAGTCATCAAATAATACATGTAGAATATATTATATTAACCAGGACTTGCTCCTTTTTTCTAGAAAGCACAAGCACAATACACTCTACTTTGCAGTGAACTTCATTCACACATAATTAAAATTCACAATTTTTGGTATGGTGATTGTCTTTTAAGAGGACGTTGGATTAGGTTTGTTTTTCTTCTAATTACTGGGAATCAGTATGTTATGTGGAATTGTGGCAAATTAATTAATTAGGACGGATATTTTCGCATGGAAATGCGACAGGGAAGAGGGCGTTTTGTATAACACTAACAATTACAGTCGAAGGTCTCCCACTATATATTTTGATTCTCTCAAAGAACAGTGCACAATTGCTATAAGATCTCATCGAAAAGTAATTTCATTAAGTTCCTATCAGCGCAACTTAAAATGTGACAAAATGTAAAGCTCCCATGGAGATTATGAAGAACATCTCAAGAGTCAATCAAAACAGAACCAAAGAAGAAGAATTAATAAAAAGTTTGAAAAAGAAATTATCCATACAGATCTAAAACTTTGAAGACAGAGAAAGATGTTAAAACTGAAAGCTTTGACAGAAGAAGACGCTATAAAATAAAAAATTCAGATGCTTGAGAAGAAAAAGTTAACCTAAATCTCCCCATTTAGAACTTTTGTGATCACAGTGGACGTTATTCACCTAGATCCATTAATGTAACCTTTTAAATATATCCTGATTAATATTAAACAAACGCTCAAAAATCAAAAAAATGCTGAACTTCTAAATATTTTCAATATTAAGTGTAATGAAGAGGTGATAGTGCGCAATAATGATTAATAGATATTTTATACGCCAAAAGTAACGAACACGCTGGTCAGGGAAAATTTGCGGATTTGGTCAGGGAATGTCAGGGAAAGTCAGGGAAATCAAATTCAAAATTTCAGTGTGAACCCTGCAATAGTTAACTCCAAATGTAAATGCATTAAAGGTAAAGCTGGAAAACCCAATACTCTTAAATATTTGGGAAATTAAAATTGGAGATCAGATAGGAAGAGTTCTTTTGCATCTTTATAAATCTATCTTGTCAAGAATAGATTTATTTTCACTTCTTCTGAAACATCAATGCACAATCCATTTTCACTAACAAAACCAGGGAATTAGACCGACTGTTAGAGCTCCCCATTGTAGAAATTGGACTACTATGAAACTGAAGCTTATAATGTCATTGACAATAAATAAAATGTATTGGGCTTAATATGTACTGCATGCAAGATTGTAAAATTTTATATGATCAAATGAGTTTATTTTTACTACATAATCTCTGCAATTTTTATTCTTCAAATGGCTTCTCTTGTATTGAAAAAATTCCCTGAAGATTTAATTTTGTATCAGATAAAATCTGTCCCCTTTAATTTATAATTTCAAATCAAATAATGTTTAGTTCGATTGCAATTTAAAAATCGCTTCCAAAATGAATACAATACATGTAATACTTCAACAAGTTTTTAGAGAAAATTCATCTTTCTCAATCTCTTACCTGGAATATCTGTGTGACAGGTGATTTTTTAAAAGGTGGATTTACTAGTTTAATGATTCATCTCAAATTAAATTCTAATCTTATATAGTACCATATATATGATATAACTATAGGCAATATTCAGTTCTCATATATTTAACTCAAAATTTCTGTATTTATCATTGATAACAGGAAAAAGGTGTATCACTTAATTTTTTTGACAAAATTTTTGTACTAATTACAGAATTGTATCAGATAAAGATATTTAATTTGGACTCCAGGAAATCTGTAAATAACACTGCGTGAAGTAAATGCTGCAGCAAAGGATTCTTCTACTTTAAAGTTTTCAAACAATGAAATTAATATACTGTATTAATAATAATGAGTCAGTTAAGTCTCAGTTCTTGATTTAAAATTGGTCTAGTATATATAATCATGATAGACGAGAAGAACAAAGTGAATTGGCTAGACTTATACTTCATTATCCTTGGCAGCAATTCAACTCTTCGTGGACTCCAAGTTTTAATTCTTCATTCAGAATCTAAAACATATATTAATTGGCTGCTCTATATTTCATAATGGGAGAAATGTAACAGTAAATTTGTTTTAATAATTCTTTAACTTTTAAATTATTAAATATCCTTTTCCGAATCTTAACATTTTGATTTTCCTAAAAAAGCTAATTTATTTGATCTCCTTTCATGATATACACATGTATATAGGAATGGAATAGGATTATTGCACCAGTCAAGTTAATTGAACATGTCAGTGCTCTCTTCAGTCTTGTGCACTTTAATACGCAAGTATGAAAGTTCTTAATTACCAGAAAAATTGGGGGAAAAAAAGGTTGTAAAAGGATTTCAAAAGAAATATTTGTTACTTATTGCTAGACTCCTCCCATGGAGTAGGCTAAATTTGGCTGAGTCCCCCGAGTCCTAGTTCCTGACTAGGTACCGGTATATCTCTAATTGTGTCTGTTGTGGACATTTCATTAAAGGAAGATGGATCATAGAAAATAAGTAATAAGGATGCTACCTTGAGGAATCATGTTCCAGTTTAGCAATCTCTGATGTAGTTTGATCTATTTATATCTGCATTTTTCTAATTTTCTAATTGAAAGGATTAAGAGGAAAAGCTAACTTTTATTGATTTCTAGAATACTATATGCTAGATATTTCATTATTAAGTTTCTTTAGTTAAACAATATTTTATATATACCACATAAATTCACATACCCCTTTGTTTAATAAAAATAATTATTTTTTATATTTAAAATGATAGTAATTTACAATATTTTAACACTAATTGGATACAGTACACTTCTAGTTAAAACTTTTGATTTTTTCAGATGTCGACCTCATCACAGCATAAATATCGTTATAAGAATCAAGGCCTTGATTCAGCAGAAATGAGAAGAAGAAGAGAAGAGGAAGGTGTTCAGCTTAGAAAGCAAAAAAGAGAACAACAATTAGCAAAAAGACGAAATGTCAATGATTTGGCAGGAATGGGAGATGAAGAATTGTGGGAGGGCAGTGTAAGTACTAAAAATATTTAACGTTATAAAGTTGGCAAAAATCCAACTCACAAAATTTTGGATATTGAAATTTTGAGCATCATTAGATATGAAAATAAAAATTCAAGCTACCATATCTGATTGTATTTAAATTAGGTTTTTGGAATAATATATACTTTATATGATTTGTATTAGTTTCTTTTACTGAGATGATTATTTTAAATTTAGCAATCTAAATTTATTTTACCAAACTTGAAAGAATTTTAATTGTGTTTAATTTTGTTTGTGTCAAGACTATTATTTAACTTATCAATTGGAGAAAAATGGGTACCCTTTAGACATGTTAGAGATTTTTCTAAAGTGTTCCCATTTTTATTTTATTAATGAAGTTAACAGCTTTGACATTGCTATATTTTCAGTACCTTCAGTTCTTTAGGAATAGCAATCATTATAGCTTGCAAAATGGTTTTGAACATGACAAAGCTTATGTAAAAATATAAATTTTAATTAAAGCATCTTTAGTATATTCCAATTTTCCTCAATTTTTTTTTGAAGAGTGCTAAAATACTTGATGGTGGAGAGACTGAGTCATAAGGTTTGAACCATGGTTCAATTCCTCCACCTGGATCCTAGGTAACAATTACCTAGAGTAGCTTCCCTCCTATTATAGGGCAATGTCTGTGAGATGCGAACTTTAGAAAAAAAAAAAGTGAAGTGGAGAGTTAGTTAGTTGTAGTGAATAGACCAATTTTTAAGTTAAAGAACAATAAAGTTCGTATTAAAAAAAAAGTTAAAATATGTATAGGCACATACCCCACCTTGTGTGGGAATATATATATTATATATATATATTATTATGCAGTTATTATATATATATGGTTAAGTTATATATATATATACATATATACAAAGATGTAAATTATATAAGCTCCTCTAATTATAAACTTATATATATATCGAATATATTTTTATTGTTGATGTTATATAATATATATATTATATATATATATATTATTTATATATATATATATATATATATGTTAAGTTATATATATACAGAGGTGGTAGCGTAACTAAGAGACATAGGGCCCCCCGCACAAAAGTGAAAATGGGCCCCTTGGACGATATATATATATATATATATATATATGTTATTATATATATATAATATATATATATAGGTAAAGATATATATATATATATATATATATATATATATATATATATATAGCTAAGTATGCTATTTATCAGAGATAGTACTCCTTTTTATTTGAGAAATTAGATATTTGCATGTAAAAAAGTAATGATGGTTTTGGAAACAGTATGTAAAAATGAGTATAAATGTTCTTTAGAAGGGAAAATCATGTATTGAGGACATTTTTGGTTTTCGTAATAAAAATTTAATCAAAGTCCTCTATTTTTTGCTATTCCAAATATGACAGATTGTGACAATTATTTCATAAATATATCCTAACTTTCCCTCCTTCCTCCAAAAATTCTTCTAATCTAGTTAATTGATATATATATATATATATATGTTATATATATATATTATAGCAGCAGCAGAGTATATATATATATGTTAGTATATATATATATATATATATATATATAGTTATATAGTATATATATATACATATATATATATATATATTTTTACAAGAAATTATGAGAATAAAAATGTTAACTTACCAAAATTCGTGAATATCTGTTGTTCTCGGCTTGTCAAAATATTCGAAAGATGAATGCTTATAGTTTACCAAACGTTTTGGGTCATTGCCATGAGAAAATGAACATATTTTGGTTAATATTCAGAATCAAATTTTTGATTAGTTAATAAGTAACCAATGCAATTTAGCCTTGTTCTGTATATAATATAACATAAAATATGTAGAAAAATAAATTTTGAAAACGACCTTTCAGCTGTTTCAGATGTTACTGGTAGCGTCAAATACAACTGAACTGTTGTACACTTCTAGTAAGCTACTTGCTAAGCAGCGGTTTTCTATAAAAAGTTTGTTAAATCTTTAATAGTTTTTATTTATATTTTTCATTTTCACTTCTGTAGTCATTGATTTAAAGGTGATTAATTGTTCATAAACCGGAAAGATAAATCTGCCAGTCGTGATTTTTCTACCAGTTTTGTAGCCTTTTCTTGCAACTTTTCATTTTGTAGCTCTGCTATTGCTGCAGGAGCAAGAAAAATGAAAATAACTCATTAACATTGCTCATGCTAATGAAACGAGTAGTTATCTGTTCATTTAATATATCAAGATTTATTGAAACCCTTATTCTAAAGGTTTTCAATGGTTCTTCAATTCTTTCATAAGATAAAAGCTCATCAAAAAACTTTTAATCTGTATTGACGTTCAAAGTAATTTTTAAATTGGCCACTTAATGATGTGAATAATCTGTAGTTTCTCCTCACTACATCTTCAAAATTTGTGTCTCAGCTCACATAAGTTTGATTTGCTTGTCCCAATAGGGTAAGTTGCTTTCTGAAGATTTGTATTGGACCTTGCAATATTTTTGAGACAACATTGATGCTTTCCAATACTTTACTTTGAAACACAAGACAGAGAATAAACTCAAAAATTTCCAACAGCTTCCTGAGACCAAGGGCTTCGTTTCTTTCATTTGACTTCTTACTCATAAATATCAAATGAGATAAGAACTTCGAAATACTTTTGAAATTGTTTTTTATTGCTAGTAAGGAATCAGACTTGGATGACCATCTAGTTGGGCACAATTTTTTTAGTGTTTTTGTGATGCATTCGTTATTTGTTGAGCAGCTGTTAATTCCTTGCCACCGAGCTGTACTAGAACTGAAATACACATACTTTTTCCAGTTTGTCATAAAAATTTTAGTTTATTTAGAAGCGTAAGCAGAAGAATTTCATAAATTTAATTATGAGTTGCACAATGAATGGCTCTGTAGCTTTGGAACAATTTTCATATACGATCCTGAAGTCCTGAATATTTCCCTCGCATATTTGCTCCTCCATCATAGCCTTGACCTCTGCATTTTTCTAATTTAATGTTTTTGTTATCCAATACCTTAATTATTTGTTTTTTTCAAAGCTTTCGGCACTGTTCTCTGTTATGTTATAAAAACTCACAAATTTTTCTTCAGGGGAGTTATTTCTCACGCTAAGCCCAATCTCTCCCCTCCCTAAAATGGACATAAAATTAGGAATTTCAGCCATTTTGACTTTTTAAACACCAAACTGTAGCTTATTTTGCCCTCTAAAACGTTGTTTTCAAATGTTTTTATGTGTCATTCCTTCAGAATTTTTAATTTTTCAAAACCCATGTTTTTAACATTTTCGTATCAACTTCCAGAATTTTTTTCGAAACGACTTCAAACTTGAAATATGCATAGATAGGTACATTACCTACAATAGCCAAAGGATTTTTCGATTTTTTGAGTTTTGTGCTCAGCGTTGTCCAATTTCCAACCCACTTTTTTTGGATTTTGAAATGAAAAATTGCGTTAATATTTTTCCTGTTCTGGCGAGGTGGATGAAATTTTCTTTCAGGGCATATGTAGTCGTAAGAGATGCACATTTTTTACTTAGGATTAATTTTTGTATATGCAATAGTTTTGATTTTTACTTGGTAATATTTAAAAAAAAAATTTTGAAAATTTTTAAAATTTACTTTGAGTATAAAAAAATTATCTAAATAAAAGATGCATCTCTCCCGACTATACAAAACCTTGAAATTTGATGTTGATCGGATATAGAAAAAATATATCATTTTTCACTTTCAAAAAATTCAAATGTTTGAAAGTGTAATATTGGGATATTTTTTTTTATAGCTTTGTCTTCACATCAAATTTCAGGGCTTGTATAGTCGGCGAGATGCATCTTTTACTTATATATATATATATGTATATATATATATATATATGTTAAGCAGCAGCATATATATATATATATATTTAAAGTATATATATATATTATAGTTATATAGCAAAGATATATATATATATTATATATATATATATATATATATATATATTATATTATATTATTACATATATATTATATATATATATTATTATATATATATATATGTTATACATATATATATTGTGTAAATTATGTATTTTTCATATTTCATTTTATTATTTCGCTTGTTTGCCTTTCTTTCGCAATTTTAAAATCCCTTTACTCAGTGTGTGGGTCTCCCTGCACCAGTAGGCTCAGGGCTGTTAGTTTACGTCAGTTGCATATGTTAAGCGTATACAGCATATATAGTTATATATATATATATAGTTATTATATATATATATATATATATAGTATATATATATATATAAGAGCAAAGAATAGTTATATATATATATATATATATATACCGGTATATATATTATATGAGCAAAGATATATATATATATATATATATATATATATAAAGCATAAGTATATATATATATATTATATATGTATATGTTAAGAATGTTATGTTATATATATATATATATATATATATATATATATATTACCCGTGATATATATTTATATATATATATATATATATATATATATATATATATATATATATATATATATATATATATAATTTTTTTTATTATATATTATATTTATATAGATATATATGCTATATTAAATGTAAGTATATAGTATAATATATATGATATTACATATATATTATAAGTTATGAGAGCATATATATATATTAAGGTATATATATATATATATAGGAAAAGAGAAAGATATATATGTTATATATATATATAGTTATATATATATATATATATATATATATATATATATATTTATATATTGTATTTATCATGAATTGATATTTATCATGAAATAGAAAAAAATGCCATTTGAATTTTTGTGTTCCAACCTGCATTTGTTCATTAATTTTAAATTTTGAAATAGCCGATTGTTATCTTAATTCTATTAAAAAAAAAAAATCAATATAATTATAATTGAATCAGCATGGAAAGTGTACACCTACGTATATCATTTATTCCATTTGATATAAAGTTTTTATCAGGAAGTTTGAAGTCAAGAATACTCTCATTTCAGGCCATTTCCATTTAATTATAATAACTTCATTGATCTATATAACATTACTGTTACAATTATTATATGCATATCAGCTTTACATAAAGTAGCTTAGATTTACTAACTTGTTTATTAAAATTTATAATGCAACATTCTCATAAAAAAGAATTCTTGTTAAAATTTATATAGGATTTACAACAAGGAGAACAAGGCGTGAGTGGCAGTGGCCCAGGTAGTGGAAGTTTAATTACAGATGAAATGGTTAAGTCTCTTTATAGTGATGATGTAGAAAGTCAGTTAAGTGCCACACAAAGATTTAGAAAATTATTGTCAAGAGAACCTAATCCACCAATTGATGAAGTTATTCAGACTGGAATTGTCCCAAGATTTGTGGAATTTTTACAAAGAGAAGGACATTGTACCTTGCAAGTAAGTACTTCCAGTTAACAAATATTGATACAAGTTGAAAAACAAACTTAAAATATAGTTACTCATATTTTTTGGGTTAAAATGTAATTTCCATTTTGATGCAAGTATTTTTAAGTACTAATATTCATAATATAATATATTTAAAAGTTAATTATAAGTTTTTGACAGGTACCATAAACCCAGTTTTTTTAATGTAAATTTTATTGAATAATTCATAATTTTAAATTTTTATAAAAAGTTAGTATAGTTATATATATGAAAGATATATATAGTTATATATATATATATAGGCGGTTAAGTAGCAGGTATAATATATATATATATATATATATATATATAATATATATAGTATATAGTGCAAAAATAACCATCTTCTTTAAGAGATTTTTAAAATTATTTTGGGCTTATTTCATTGCTAATAGTCTTGACTCTTGAGAATAGTTTTTGCCATAATTCTGCTTCCTAAATAACTGGTTTTAAATATTTATAAATTAGACATGATCTTCTTTTTAAATTTTAATGTTGAATTGAATTAAAAAAATTTCACATATAAATTGTTCCAAACAGTCATCATTCTTAATGCTAAAACTTTAGATTTGCATAATTCTTTTTGAAAATTTTTAAATTCGATAGTACCAAGCTGAATACCTGCACCATTACAAGTCATTTATGCAGGAGAGTTATGTGAAACAAAAGTATTTCAAGGCTTATTAAAAAAGAAATCGACTAAAAAAAAAAAAACAAAAAAAAAACAAAGTAAAATAGAAAAATAATATTACTTAAAAAAAAATTTGGTAAATTCTTTATATATATATGTATCATATATATATATATATATATATATAAAGGGTTATTAAGGTTGTTGCTATATATATAAGTTGAGCATATGTTATATATATGCTATATATATATATATATATATATATATATGCTATACATATATATATGTTATTATATTACATATATATAATATATATACAGCATATTGCTAAGCATTGGTTGGCTGGTTGGTTGGTTGGTTGGTTGTTATATTATTGCTGGTTGCTGCTGCTATGGAGCGTTATATATATATATATGTTATTACATATATATTTGTTATTACATATGCTGGCTGGTTACTACATGGCTATTGCTGTTACATATATGAAGCGTATACATGGCATATTATTATGATACATATACATATACGCTGGTTGCTATTGGCAAGGCATGAGTGAGTATATATATATATATATATATATATATATATATATATATATATATATCATTTACCTTTTTTTCCCCCATGACATGCACAGGAAACAGAAAAGTAGTAGAAGAATATGACAAGTCGAAAAGAAAGCCCAGCCTGCCGCCCCTCTATACCTCTCGTCTACAGCTTTCTGATTCACTTCTTGCTGATTTGGTCGGAATTTCTCAGTGGGGTAACCTTCAATCTTGTGAAGTTCAACTTTGAAAACTCAAACTCTTCATATCTCCTCTCTAAAATACTCCCAACTCTTCCATCCCCTGATGGCTCTAATGTTCTACCCAAACAACATAAACAATCTAGGACTAAACACAAATAGTGAATTGTCTTGAGACCACATCACATCAGTTGCTAAAAATGGCCCTCAAAAAAGTTGGGAAATTCTGTTCGATTAAAAATTTTTTATTCTGCTCAGATATCTAAAGTTATATAAAGGTCTTATTCGCCCCTATATGGAATACGAATACTGTTCCACACATTTGGGGTGGATCCGGTTCACCCTCCTTGGATAGAGTTGAAACTAAACAAGAGGTTTATAAACCGTCCCATACTTCATCCCCTTGACCCTTTTCTCTCTGCTTCTCGTGAGATAGCAGTGCTCTCATCTCTTTCTATAGGTACATAACGGCAGGTGCCTGAGAATTGACCTCTCGCATTCCACCACTGTCGCCCTCGTAAACAATAAGGGGCAGCCTCTGCCCTCTCATGAAAATTGCAGTGAATATTGAGACTCGAGGATCCCCTGCAGGTACCTTCCAAGCCACACTTCTGTTTTGTGGAACCCTTGCCTTCTTTATTCCCGGAATATTTAATCTTCCTCTATTTAAGTCCTACTGCCTGCGCCCACCTGAGGAACTGTGTTAAAAAGTGGTCAGGTAGCTTCATCCCATTTATTTTAACTCTTTTATTTTTCTTTTATGTAAATTTTATTTATTTCTATTGTTTATTTTTTTTTTGCCTCTCCTTTTGAAAGGGTATTGCCCGTGAGTGGTGGTATCATGTAAAAAAAAAAAAATTCCTATTAGTGAGAACTCGTCACAGTCGAAAATCCACCCCAGAGCTTCACGGGACCGCGATGGGCCCCCACTATATATGAGGTCGTCAAGTAGGGTTCTTCATCTTCCCTTGGCCCAGGTTGGCCAAAAGCAACCAAACCCCCTCACAAAACCTGCCATTCAATTCTATTATGCACTTATTCTCGGCCTTGCCAAACTATTTTTCCTGGCATTTCTCCCATTAGGCTAACTAACTCAATCCACTTCTTTTCTTCAGTCTCCCCAGCCTGGGTCTGATACCCAAACACATTCATCACTGCCAAGTACATCCGCTTAAAGAACCACTATCATTCATCCTTTCTACATGACCAAACCATCTCAATGTACTTTCATTTATTCTCGCATTTACCCCATTCTTCACACCACCTAACTCTCTAATATGTTCGTTCCTCAATTTATCGATTCTTCTCACACCTAACACTCCCCGAAGATTGTCCATCTGAACACATTGAACTTTAGATCTATAACTCTTATTCCATACCATAGTCTTACTACTATATATTAACACAGGTAACAACATACCCTCATGTAAGACCCTAGTGCACTCAAGACTTAGTCCCTTTACATCCACCAACAATTTAATTGCACCACCTACTTCCTGCTATTCACCACTTTGCTACTACACTCTGCATCATTCATTCCCTTTTTATCCAACATATATCCTAAATATTTAAACTCAGACACTTTTTCCAGCTGCTCACCATCTAACATAGCTTCACACAAAGAGGACTGTTCTCACTCACAACCATAACCTTACTTTTATCTACGTTTACTTTCAAACCCTTCCTTTTAGGCTTTTACACACCCTGCCAAATCTCTCTACCAATCCTCTCAAACTCTTCAGATTCACCACACAAAACCAAATCAGCCGCATATAATAAATAGGTAGGGCACCCTCCACTCACCTCCATTCTCCATCATTCTAACATCATTTCCTGCCACCCTCATCTCTAATTCTTTCATAACCCCATCCATATACAAATTGAATAACCAAGGAGACATAACACATCCCTGCCTCACTCCGCTATTAATATTAAACCAATCATTTTTGCACCATTTATTCTTACACACTCCTCACTATCGTCATACATACTTTTGATTCCATTCAGAAGCCTACCACCAACACCATATATTACTAACACCTGCCATAGAGCTTCCCTATTAATCCTATCATACACCTGTTGCAAATCCATAAAACCTAAATACAATTTATTATTCTCCCTCATTTTCTCAGTCATTTGTTTCAATGTAAAGATTTGATCCACACATCCTCTACCACTCCTAAACGCACCTTGTTCTTCACCAATCAGTTCTTCAGTCACTCGACGCACTCTTTCGACTAATATACCAGCATATATCTTCTCTACAACACTCAATAAACTAATTCCCCTTATCTCCCCTACTTATATATGTGGTATATACTTCGTTCCTAATCCTGAACTATACCTCCTCCATAAACGCTTCTTTATTTGCCATCACTCCAAATCCTATCAATCACCATCCTTTCGCCTCCGTTCTTGATCATTTCACACCAGTATCATCTATACCTGCAGATTTACCATTCTTCAACTTTCTCACTCTACCCATTACCACCTCCTTGCTAATGACCTCATTCCCAAAATACGTATTCCTTCTTGCACCATCAAACCCACACACATTCACAATCACCTCTTCATTACTGTTAATATTATACAAATTTTCAAAGTGTTCTTTCCACACTCCCCTCACATCCATTTCATCAGTTACAAAACACCATCCCTATTCATTATACTAAGCAGGTTCCCCTTATTCTCATTCTTAACCTTTCGCGCTTCCTTCCAGTAGAGCTTCCTATTCCCTTGTAAGTCCCCATTCATCATCCTTTTCCAAACTGTTCATTTACCTCTTTTTTTTTCTCCTACGTATGCACCTTTTAGTATTTATTTTTTCCTCCTTATATAATTCCAAACATCTTTCTTTTGAAACTTCATCATTGGCTTTTAGTACATTCAGCCATGCTTCATTTTTACTTTTAACCGCTTGCATCACCTCTTCATTCCACCACTCACTGTTGACATTCTTACTTCCTACTTTAGCACATCCACCTACATTCCTTTTGTTCTACCACTGCTTCTTTATTTTTGTCTCTGGCTACTTGTTCAGTTTTCAACTTGTTTACATTCAACTGGATTTTTGCGAGTGCTGTCTTAGATACTTATCCTTTTACCTTGTTCACTGTATATATATATATATTATATATTATTATATATATTTTTAAGAGTATATAGTTAGAGCAAAGATATATATAGTTATATGTTATATATATATATATATATATATATATATATATATATATTACATATATATATATATATATATATATATATATATATATATATATATATATATAAATATAATTTTTCCCCCTGTATGGTATGCATCTATGTGTAGGGATGTAAATATACCCATACTGTATGTGTATGTGTCATAAGAGGCCACTAAAAGGACAGAGTGAGGGAGGGAGTAACTCTTTGGAAGCAATGGGGGATTACCTCCCATTGTGCATTTAGTTTTGTAGTGTATATCCCATGACACTCCAGCACCCAGTGGTTCATCCCTCTTTCCCCCATATCCACATACTTCTTACACAGGAGTAGACTCTCTGAATAAAAAACATACCGTAAAATACTAATATTACTATTTCAGAAGCACCTTTCATATAACGCTGTGTGTGGGGGAGAAGGAATTTCCCCAGCGAGTTGCGATTCTTATGAGTGACCTGTGGCACAGACCTATATTAGATTTTGTTTGTTTGAGTACTAGAATTCTAATGGTTAAATTTAAGTTAAAGATGGTCAAGGTATGTGTGGTTGTAACATATGGTCCATCTGAGGGTGATGTTGAGGAGGGTGTAAATTTCTGGGATAATCTGAATGCTGTTTTGGATGAGGTGAGTAGGAGCTTTAGATTGATTGTGTCGGGCTACCTAAATGGATGGATAGGTGATCAAAAAAGGGATGGTATAACAGTTGACTTTGGGGAGGTGGGATGAAAAAATGTGAATGGTACTAAGGTGATTGATTGATTGATTGATTTCTGTGATGAGTGAGGTATGTGTGTCAGTAATATTCTTCAAAAACGAGAGTATTAATAAATATACTAGAGTTGGTGTAGGTAGAGATGGTATCGAAGTGAAAAGTACGATTGGTTTTGTGTTGGTCAACAAGATCTTGAAGTATGTGATGGATGTTAAAACAGCGAGGGGGTTAGTTATGGGAATATCAAATCATTGTTGTTTTATGTAAGATTAAGTTACTGGGGGCTTGGATAGAGAGGAAAGAAACAAGTAAGGAAATGGGAAGAATTAAGAGATGTTAAGTGAACAAGGTAATAATTAAAAGTGTGTGAGAGCACTTGAAAATTAATCAGTTGAATGTGAGCAAGTTTAAACCGAATAAATCTAGATGCAAATGAAGGAAGCAGTTGTTAGTGGTGCAAGAGATATGTGGGTGTGCAAAAGTAGGAAGTAAGAATGTCAACATTGAGTGGTGGAATGAAGTGATGCAAGTTGTTAAAAGTAAAATAGAGGTGTGGTTGAATGTGCTAGAAGTCAATGATGGGGTCTCAAAAGAAAGGTGTATGGTAATATATATGGAGGAAAAAAGGAAAACTGAAAGTTGCATACATAGGTGGAAAAATGAGGTAAATGAACAGTTTGGAAGAAAGATGAATGGGGATTTACAAGAGAATAAGAAGCACTTCTGGAAGAAAGCGCGAAAGTTTAAGAATGAGAGTAAAATGAATCTGCATAGAATAATGAATAGTGGTGGTGCTTTCGTAACTGAGGAAATGGATGTGAGGAAGGTGTGGGGAGAACACCTCGAAGATTGCATAACATTGGCAGTAATGAAGAGGTGAAGTGAATGTGTGTGGATTTGATGGTGCAAGAAGGAATAGGTATTTTGGGGATGAGGTCATTAGTAAGGAGGAGGTAATGGGTAGAGTGAGAAAGCTGAAGAATGGTAAATCTGCAAGTTTAGATGGAATTACTGTAAAATGATAAAGAATGTTGGCGAGATAGACTGGAATCGGAGCAAGGGAATTTCAGTAATGCTGTTGTAATGAAGGGTAAAATTCCTAAGGATTGGAGGAGAGCAGTAATAGTACCCTTATAGAAAGGTGGTAAGGGCGCTAAGGGGAACTGTAGGAACTATAGGGGAATTAGTTTATTGAGTGTTGTAAGGGAGATATATGCTGATATTTTGCTTGAACGAGTGCGTCGAATGACTGAGGGACTAATTGATGAAAAACAAGGTGCATTTGGAAGTGGTAGAGGGTGTGCAGATCAAATTTTCACTTTGAGTAAGAAAATGAGAGAAGAAGAATAAATTGTATTTAGGTTTTATGTACTTGTAACAGACGTAAGACATGATTAATAGGGATGCTCTTTGGCAGGTGTTAATGATATATGGTGTTGGTGGTATGCTTCTGAATGGAATCAAAAGTATGTATGATGATAGTGAAGCGTGTGTAAGAATAAATGGAGTCGAAAATGATTGGTTTAATATTAATAGCTGCGAGGCAGGAATGTGTTATGTCTCCTTGGTTATTCAATTTGTATATGGATTGAGTTTTGAAAGAATTAGAGGTGAGGGTGGCAGGGGAAGGTGTTAGAATGATGGAGAATGGAAGAGAGTGGAGAGTGTCCTACTTATTGTTTGCAGATGATTTGATTTTGTGGGGCGAATCTGAAGAGAGTTTGAGAGTTTTGGTAGAGGGGTTTGGCAGGTTATGTAAAAGGAGGGTTTTGAAAGTTAATGTAGATAAGAGTAAGGTTATGGTAGTGAGTGAGGAGAGTTTGCTGTGTGAAGTCATGTTAGATAATGAGCAACTGGAACAAGTATCTGAGTTTAAATATTTAGGATATATATTGGTTGAAAAAGGAACGGGTGATGCAGAGTGTAGTAGGAAAGTTGTGAATGATAAGATGGTACAAAAGCAATTAAATCCTTAAGGTTGATATGACTAACTCTTGAGTGTGCTAGGTTTTTGCATGAGGGTATGTTGTTAACTGTGTTAATGTATGGTAGTGAAACTATGGTCTGGAATAAGGGGTATGGATCTTAAGTACAATGTTTAGAGATAAATAATCTTAGGGGCGTGTTAGGTGTGCGAAGAATTTATAAAATAAGTAATGAACGCATTAAGGGGTTGTGTGGTGTGAAGAAAGACGTAAATGAGATAATAAACAAGAGTACATTGAGATAGTTTGGTCAGACGTAAATGAGATAATAAACAAGAGTACATTGAGATTGTTCATATGGAAAGGATGGATGATAGTCAATTGGGTAAGCGTATGTATAGTGGTGAGTGTGCTTGGAATCGACTGGCTGGGGGACAGAAGATTAAGTGGATTGAGTCAGTAAAGGAATGCCTGAAGGAGAGGAATGTGAGTTTGTCAGAGGCGACAAGAAAGGTGCATAATAGGAGTGACTGGTGGGGTTTTGTGAGGAGTATGGTTGTGGACCTGGCCCAGGTGATGAACCCCTAATTGACAAGATACCACAATGTGGGTCCGTCGCTGTCTCGTGAAGACCTAGGGTGAATTTTTCTGACATTGGTATAAAGGTGACGGTATGGGGATGTGGGGAGGCTTTCTTTTCGTCTTGCCTCATGTTCTACTACTTTCGGTTTCTGGTGTATGCGACGCACCTCACCCTGAAACTTGGGAAAGGAGATATATTGTAATAATAATAATAATAATAATAATAATAATAATAATAATAATAATAATAATAATAATAATAATAATAATAATTGGAAAATAAAAAATTCTAAATGAACTCACTAAACCAAACTATCACACCAGAACTAACCTTTTTATGCCAAGCCGGTTGAAGTAGTAGTGGGCCGACAAACAAATAAATTTAGTCTTTTTCAACTAGTTACACATGTAACTATCTTTAATCATTAATTTAAAAGCAAAGTATAATATAGTTATGCAGTACTATAGTCTTATCCACAATTTATGAACCTCGAATAGTACCCCTGGCCAGTGCATCAAAAACACTGTTCTACTGGGTGGAACTGCTATTACTCAACCCCGAGCAACCTGTAAAATACTATTGACATTTACCAACAAACTTTAATATAAATATTCAAAGGGCCACACAAGGGAACCCATCCATAACCTGTTTGAATAGATATAAACGCCATAAAATAAACAAATAAAAATGACATAAAAGAAAAATATAAGCAACATGCTTGGTCAAAAATGCAGCCCAAGGATACTTCCATTTCTTCCATGCTTGCACCCCAGCTTCCCAAAAACACCAAAGCCAAGGAATCTAAGAAACAACATAATAATATTTATTGTTTGGTTTGACAGTTTTTATTGCATAGATGTATAAAATTTTTTGCTAAATCTTACATGCACACATTCAAACCAATAAGTTTAAAAATTCTGAAAAAAAAAGCGATTAATTTAAAATTTGAAAATCATTGCAAGAGAAATTAATTTTGGGAAACAAAAGTAGTGACAAATGCTTAATGATTTAATGATTTTATTCTAGTTTGAAGCTGCTTGGGCCCTTACAAACATTGCTTCAGGAACCAACACTCAGACGAGAATAGTAATCAATGCAGGAGCAGTTCCAATATTCATTCGCCTTTTAAGTTCTGAATTTGAGGACGTACAAGAGCAGGTAGCCAAATACAATGAATTGCCATCTTGTTAATAAAAACTATGAAACTAGTAAAATATTAATTTAAATGAAATTAATCATACAGGCTGTTTGGGCGCTAGGGAACATCGCAGGTGATTCTCCTGATTGCAGAGATTATGTTCTGTCAGAAAACATTCTTCTACCACTTTTACAGTAATATATACTACTATTTAATATTTTGTTATACTGGTATGTGTTATTAAAAATTTCCTATAATTTTAATTTTTTTCTTAAAGGCTTCTAAGTAAATCTAGTCGTATATCTATGACAAGAAATGCTGTATGGGCTTTGTCAAACCTTTGTCGTGGAAAAAATCCAGCTCCAGATTTTGCTAAAGTATCTCCGTGCCTTCCGGTTTTATCTCGGTTACTTTTCCACACGGACGCTGACGTCCTTGCTGATGCATGTTGGGCCTTAAGTTATCTTAGTGATGGTCCAAATGAGAAAATTCAGTCAGTTATTGATGCTGGTGTTTGTCGAAGATTAGTGGAGCTGCTTATGTAAGTTAATAATTTCTTCATTATTGAATATGTGGGTTCACTGTATTGTGTTTAGTGGTATATCCTAAACTTTTTATTTTCACAGGTACAATCAGCACAGTGTTGTTGCAGCTGCTTTAAGAGCTGTGGGAAATATTGTTACTGGAGATGATGTGCAGACACAGGTAAAGTTATCTATTTAAATGGTATTGACCTCATCCACGTAATATTACATGTTAAGAGCTAATATTGTGGTTACAGAAAAGTTAAACCTTTTATAGAAAACACAAAACTAGGCATATCTTTATTGATCTTAGATTGAATTCAGCTAATGCTTTTATTTTTATGGTAATATCATCGTTTTTAAGTTTTCCTTAATTGTTCTATCCTGTTTTTAGGTTATCCTTAATTGTTCCGCCCTAACTTGTTTATTACATCTTTTGTCATCTCCAAAAGAATCCATTAGAAAAGAAGCATGCTGGACTATATCAAATATAACTGCTGGCAATAGGAGTCAGGTATGCACTAGAAAAAATTTTCAGTATCAGATTAGTATAATTTTCCAAATAACATTTAGAGTATATTTGAATTACTAGTTTTTCTACATTTGCAAAAAGTTCTTAAAAGGGCTTGATCGGCACTTGCACTCAAGTGAATCAACTATTTATCATTTATTAATTTTTAAGTTCAATTTCTGTTTAAGTGATTTAAAATTACATATTAATTACCTAGGCCAGTGTTTCTCAAACGTTTTAGACCTGCTATCCCCAAACTGTTAAAAAATATTAATACCTGGCAACTTACTTTCAAACACTTCATCACATAATAATAACATTTATGATTGACTAGTTCAAGCTGTGGAGCTGCTTTGATAGCGATATTTAAGCGAAATAATCGTCTGTTGTCGCTTGAAAACAATTTGCTTTTGTTTTTCTAATATGGATACGCATACGAACAAACTTTTAATTGAAAATCAAACGTATCCATCACATTAAAAAAATTTGGGCTGAATTTGAGCTTTCAATAAATGTTTTAA
>JABUQX010007719.1:57500-60000 GCA_015478945.1 Trachelipus rathkii | reverse complement strand
ACTCTAGCGCGCACTCAAGACCTAGTCCTTTTACATTCACCAACGATTTATTGGCACCAGCCACGCTTCCTGCCATTCACGAACTTTCCTACTACAACTCTCATCATCCCGTTCCCTTCTCTCGTCCAACACATACCCTAAATATATTAAACTCAGACAACTTGTTCCAGCTGCTCACATTCTAACATAACTTCACACTGAGGACTGTCTCACTCACAACCCATAAACCTTACTCTTATCCTACGTTACTTTCAAACCCTCTTTTACATACCCTGCTCAAATCTCTCCACCAATCCTCTACAAACTCTCTCAGACTCGCCACACAAAACCCAATCATCCGCATACAATAGGTAGGGCACCCTCCACTCATCTCATTCTCCCATCAATTCTAACACCAATTTCCTGCCATCCCCACATCGAATTCTTTCATAACCCCAATCCATATACACATTGAATAACCAAGGAGACATAACACACCCTGTCTCACTCCGCAATTAATCCTAAACCAATCACTATTTGACACCATTTATTTCTTACACACGCTTCAAACTATCGTCATACATACTTTTTGATTCCATTCAGAAGCCTACCCACCAACACCAATATATCACTAATAGCTGCCATAAGCTTCCCTATTAATCTATCATACGCCTGTTGTAAATCAATAAAACCTAATACAATTTATTTATCTTCTCCCTCATTTTCTCAATCATTTTGTTTCATGTAAAGATTTGATCCACACATCCTCTACCACTTCCTAACGCACTTGTTCTTCACCACATCAGTCCGCTCAAGTCAACTCGAACCGGCACTCTTTCGACCAAATACCAGCATATACCTTCCCTACAACACTCAAATAAACTAATTCCCATATACATTTCTACAGTTCCCCTTTTCTCCCTACCCTTATACAAGGTACTATTACCGCTCTCCTCCAATCCCTGGAAAGCTATACCCTCCATAAATGCTTTATTACACAACTACCAAATCCAATCAATCACCATCTTTCGCCTCCGCTCTATCATTTCACCAGTAATTTCATCTATACTGGCAGATTTACCATTCTTCAACTTTCTTCCCTCTACCCATTACCTCTCCTTACTGAATAACCTCATCCCCAAAATCCCTATTCATTCTTGCACCATCAAAACCACACGCACATTCACTAACACCTCATCAATTACTGTTCATATTGTGCAGATTTTCGAAGTGTTCTTTCCACATCCCTCACATATCCATTTCATCAGTTAACAAAAGCACCATCCCTATTCATTATCTAAGCAGATTCCCCTTATTCCTCATTCTTAACCTTTCGCGCTTTCTTCCAGAAGAGCTTCCTATTTCCCTTGTATGTGTCCAAATTCATCCTCCTTCCAAACTGTTCATTTCCTCTTGTTTTCTCCTACGTATACACCTTTTTAGTATTTCTTTTTTTCTCCTTATATAATTCCAAGCATCTTTCTTTTGAATCTTCATCATTTGCTTTTAGTACATTCAATCACACTTCTTTCTTTTTTGCCTTTAACCGCTTTCATCACCTCTCATTCCACCATTCGCTGTTAACATTCTTTCTTTCCTACTTTAGCGTATCCACACACTTCTTTGCGCTACTAACAATTGCTTCCTTCATTTGCCCCCCAGAAAAAATTTGTTCAGTATATCAACTTGTTCACAATTCAAACGAATTTACTAGCAGCGCTCTTACATACTTACCTTATTTTCTCTTGCTCACTTAACTTCTCACTCTTATTTTTACCTACTTCCTTTCGTAATCACCTTCCTCCCCAATCCAAAGCCCCCACAACTTAATTTTACATAGAACACATATGATAGCGATAATCCCATTTCCTAAAACCCCTCACTGATTTAACAGCCAACACATACTTCAACATCTCCTTCTTCAACCAAACACAAAATCATCATAACTTTCACTTCGATACCATCCCCCTTTTCTACCTACACCAACTCTAGTAACTTATGAATACTCTTGTGTTTTAAAGAAAGTATTACTTCAACACATACCTCTCTCTTCAACAGAAATCAAACCTTCCTACGCAATTTCTGCATTTTCTCCACCCCCCAAAACCACCTGTTAACCATTCCTTTTTTGATCACCTATCCAACCATTCAAGGTCCCCCAACACTTATCAATCCGAAACTCCTACTTCACCCCCCATCCAAAACATCCTTCAGATTATCCAAAAATCGTACTCTCTTCTCACCGTTTCCCTCAGATGGACCATACGTCCCAACCACACACCCTTGGACCTTTTCAAACTTAATTTAACCCATTAGAATTCCTAAGACTCACCACACAAAGTTCTACCATAGCTCTTGTACGCACATTGGTCACATCATCAAAATTACAACTCCTTCTCTCACCTCTCTCATTCTCTTCCACACCAGCACGCACACATTTCACATCACACCATTTAATTTCACCTTTTCCTTTCATATCTTTTGTTTCAGTCACAGCGAGCAAATCAATTTGCCCTTTCTA
>JABUQX010007719.1:50000-55000 GCA_015478945.1 Trachelipus rathkii | reverse complement strand
TCTTCAATTTTTTTTTTTCAGACTAATTGCATGTAAATAGTAAACACAAAAATGAAAATATTAAGAGTTATACTCATTGCTTAGTGAAATATTTATAAGCTCATTTTAATTTCCTTTTGTTGAAAGAATCATGTTTATATAATATATAACCGGGCCATGTACTGCTATATATATATATCATTATATATATACTATTATATTTATATATATATATATATATATATTAAATATATATATATATATATATATATATATATATTATATATATATATATATATATATATATAAATATATATATATATGAGCGCGTGTCCAAAAGTGGACCTGCTAGATTTCTCGAGATGGTGAGGAGTAAAACCCAAGTCTTAAAGGTTTTGTAATCATTTCAAAAAAGTAATGTAGTTAAAACCAAGATTCGGATATTGATGTGGGATTCAACGATCAATTCGAAATATTTTTTGGTCAAAGAAAATTCTTTTTGTGCAGTTGTCATTTTAATGGTATATTTAGACAATTTCTTTTGAGTTTTTGATGTGTCAGATACAGATAACCATGTTTTCATTGTTGAATGTCTTGCAGCCATCGAAAATTAGATGAATCCCTTTCTTCTACATCTGTAAGATCCATACTTAGCACTTGATTCACTAGATTTGCCAGAATATGACAAGCGCTTACAAGATTTTTTCCGATGCACTTTTATTCTTTCAATTTTATTGCTAATTGTATCACTGTAATATTTACATTTTACTTTGCTAGTGCCTTAGACATTCAGAACCTCAGTCCATTCATTTCCTAGTTTTCTTCTGGATCCAAGAGTCTTTGGCATTACTGTTAAAATCAAACTTATAATAACTTAACAAAATTGAAAACAAACAATTAAATTAATATGAAATTGCAGTTATTGCTGAAAAGGAAAGGAAAAATGAAAAAACCCAATTTTCTCCGGGTTTTTTCGGGTTTTAGATGAAAAAAACCGAAAAACCCCGGGCCCACTGGGCTTTTTCAAAAAAAAGTGGGTTTTTTGCCAACCCTGCTTTAAAGTGAGGGAAATTAAATTGAGTAGGAAACACAGATGATGGAAGAGAATTCCACAGAACAGAGGTGGCAGGAAAGAAAGAAGCACCGCAGCGAACCAGTCTGGAGTTACTAACATCAACACAAAACTCATGTGCCGACACAGCACCCCTTGTGCTACGAGGGCGTCGTAAAGGTGGTGGTACGCGAGTGGATAGTTCCCTCGAGCACTTGCCTCTACAGTACCTATAGAAAAGGGATAAAGCACCAACATCGCGCCGCAAATATAAAGGGTCAAGTGAACTAGAAAGTACAGGACAGTTTATAAGTCTTTTGGCCTTTGACTCGACCCTATCCAAAAGCCGGATGAAACCAGAGCCCCCGCCCCCACAGATATGAGGCAGTAATCCTAAAACGACCGAAAGAAACCCTTGTATAGGAGTGGAGTAACTGAGAAGAGGAAAAAAAGTCTCGCAGTCTAAACAGAACTCCCAGTTTCTTTGAGGCCGCCCTAGCAACCACTGTGATTTGAGGTTTTCAATACATTTTTTTGTTTATGTTAAGGCCAAGGATGTTTATATTGTCAACAGGAGAGACGAGAGAACCGTCGAAAGAGATAGAAAAGTTAAGTGTCTTAGAGAGAGAGATTTGTAGAAGTTGGGTTTTTAAAGAATTAAATTTCACAAGCTTGAGACGACCCAACCCTGAAATTCTATCCAGATCATCGAGAAGTAGAAATCGGAAGATTAAAACGAGAGGCAATTCTAGAAATAAAAGAGGGAAGCAGAATTGATATGAGTTGAGAATGAAGGTCAAGTCATCGACATTGTGAGTGGATAGATTTAGATGTGCAGGTGAGAAGATCACTTGATGAAAAGGCAGGAATAAAGTAGGGAGATAAAAACGAACGCCTGAGGAACATCCAACTAATTGACAAGAAAAAGAAGAAGTCGCCCCCATCAACAACAGCCGACATTGAGCGATTTGAAAGAAAGCTAGACATAAGTAAGCAAAGAGAAGAAGGAAACCCAAAGGAGGGAGCTTGGAGAGCAGTGACGCTTGTCACACCCGGTAATGCTTTTGGATATGTCAAGGCCACCACACAAAGTCTTCCGTAGTTCCTTAAAGGGCGGAAAACCATAAATTTGTTAAATAGGAAAGTATATCGCCAGCAGATCTCGAGGCACCGAGCGCGTACTGGTATCAGAAGAAGGGAAAGAAGTTCCAGATGATGTAAAAAAGTGAGAGTTGAGAAATGGTTGTTCAAAAGATCTTAGAAAGAATACAGTGAGAGCTATAAGGGCGATAAGTTAGAACGGATCAGAGCCAGCACTCATTTTTTGCAGAATAGGTTGGACATATGCCGCGCTTCCTACACTAAGGGAAGTGCAAGTATTGAGGCACAGAAAACATAGTTGAAGCGAGAGGTGGGGTTCATGCACAGAAAAGCCAACTTCCTCAAACTCGGGGAGGAATGCCATCCGGGCCAACCGCCTTCCTAACTTTCATAGATTTCAGGAGCTCATGCACCCCATCAAATGAAATGACAGGTAAAGGCATAGGACACCTGAGAGGGAAAGGAGTAGGAGGAGGGATGCAGAATTGTTCCGGGACGGAGGTTGAATTAAGAGGAAAATAGGAGGCCAACAGAGATGATTGGCGCTTTTCAGTTTGGAGTAATTAACAACATAAAAGAATGGCATGCAAGAGCGAATAAGTGGAGGAAAGGCAGATTTAAAGAAGTTGTTTGAGATGTTTTTTTGGCTTAGAGGCCCAGAGAGAATTTGTCAGTAGGAGAACAAAGGAGGTCAGCGCATTTTCGTTTAAAGAAAGTCCGCTTTGCTCGTGCGAAGAGTATCCCTGCACGATTTCTTAGCTAAATGAAAATTGGCAAGAGTGATTAGGAGAACGAGAATTTTTCCAAGCAACCCGATAAGCATTGTCCTTAGCTGAATGGCGCAGGGAACAAGCAACGATCGTAACCATGGATTTTGAAGGAGAAAAAGTTTAGTCCCAAGAAGGAATGAACCTGCTCATCCCATTAACAATTACAGTTCCCCCTTTATCGGCGGAATCTGAAGCGTCTTAAGAGTCAAATCAGTCACTTCAATTATAGTTTACGTAGAAAGCAACGGCAATGCCCCAATCGGCCCGATCAAGTGCCAGAAAAACCGCAATGGGCAGGAGGAGATGTTGAAGAGAAAGTATTAAAATTAAGTGATATTAGGTTGTGGTCAGATGTATTTATAGAGAGAAGAGCTAGTGGTGAAACATAGGTCAAGTGTTGTTCAAGATCGGTTGGACCGATCCGGAATGTGTTGTAGGTTCATTTAATCAGTTCTCCAGATCGTTGAGATACTGAATGATTCGGCCTTTCTCCCAAACTAAAATCAGTACGAGAAGGAACCCCAACAATTCCAGTTTTGTGTACTAATTGAACATTCCCCTAATAGAGGACCTCAGTATTTGGATGAGAAGATATAAAAGTCTCGTGAAAAGTAGTAAGGTAATCAAAAAAGCATGAAATCTGTTCTGTTAGGAGAACAGTAGGCAGAAGCATAAAATTATTGTAGTAGAAGGAAAGAAAAGGTTTTAAACCACAGAACATCGAAGTTTGGAGATTCGAGATTCTCGAGACGTGTTATAGGAATGTTTATATTTACATAGGCACATAATCCACCCTTCAAACGGAAATTATAAAATAAGTTATAGTTGGATATATTAACCGAGTTGAAGGATGAATTCTTAGCCATCTGGGTCTCAGACAAGAGCATAAAATTAGGTTTAGAGTTAGAGAAGTAGTATTCCATGGATGCAGAGTTAGAGTGCAAGCATTGATGTTTGGTAAAGTCCAAAAGAAAACGCCACGCTTGTGCAAATCTGCTATCATATCACGCATACGCACACGCAATCACAAAAAAAACAAAAAACGACAAACAAAAAAAGACAAAAACCAAAGGAGAAAAGAGGAAAATTTAATTCGTACGCTAGAACCTAAATTTTAAAACGATAAAACCCTATTTACCGGCAAATTTTTCTAAAATCTGAATAATCTAGGAAAGTTTTAAAAACACTCACCGCAACACACGCTCTCCGAAAATTGGCGTAGCAAAAAAAATACTAATTGATCAACTAAAAAAGTAGATAAATTTGTATAAATTATAATATGGCTGTCCAAATAGGTAATTTACGCTAAAAAACCAAAGTTGGAGAAACGCTAAAAAATCTAGTTAAAAAGGAAATCGAGGAAAAAAAAACCTAACTTGGTTACTAGCTATCTTATATCGAACTAGATTTATATTTAATCTAAAAAGTTTCTCAATAATTTTTTCACCCAAAAAAAGTAAGAAGTATCGGCCATTTTAAAACCGATACCATCAAAAATGGCCGATACTACCGATACCGATACCGATACTATCGGTACATCCCTAAATATTTGGAATGTGAGAATGAAAAAATTAATTTTTTAATTTTATTACATATGAATGTACCTATCTTTAAATGGTATTAAATATAAGATAAATAAATTCATATTTATTTTTTCATTCATTTGTGTTATATAATATCATATAAAAAAAATGGACCTTAAGTAAACTGTGCTCCTCAAAATAATTTAGTATTGGAAAGGTTGGTAAACCTGTGAATTGGATTTTAACATTCTGTATTTATGAAACCTAAAAAAAGAGAAACTTTATTTTAATTTTCAACTATAATATAAATAATATTAACAAAATCTAAAAAGAATTGTTTTTTTTTTTTTTTTGTGCTCCACCATAGGCTTTTGAAAATGAGAAAGCTTAAACAATATTAGAGACGTCATGATAATAATAAATCGTCAAAAAATTGGAAAATTATTTTTAATGTGTCATAAATACAATAAAATAAAAACCTTTTAAAAAAAAAAAATAAAATAAAAAATACATCAAAATAAGTTCTTTTATTTAGAAGCTTCACTAATCTATATATTTTTATTTTATTTATATATA
>JABUQX010007719.1:40000-47500 GCA_015478945.1 Trachelipus rathkii | reverse complement strand
ATATATATATATATATATATATATATATATATATATATATATATATATATAATTTTTTTCTTTTTTTGTGCTAGGTCTTGATAAAATTGAGTTTCTGCAAAGTCATGAGAATCTTGAGATCTACCAGAAAGCCTTTGAGATTATTGAACATTACTTTGGTGGAGAAGAGGAAGATGCAAAAGTTGCACCACAAGTTGACTCTTCTGGACAACAGTTTCATTTTAATCCTGAAGATGGCGCGCCTGAGGGAGGATTCAACTTCTAACAGTCAGAGGAAATTAGAATCTGTATTTTTTACTAGTTCTATTTTACTCTAAAAAAAATTTTATTTGATTACTTTTCAGACTTTTACTATTCCTAAATCTTGGCTAAAATTTTTCTTTCTCTTTTCCTCCCTCACTCTCTCTTCTCACTTTCCCTTTCTCTCTCTCATTGTCTGTTTGGTTCTCCCAATTTTTTAAATTTATTGAGTAATCGGATTTTTTATTAAAGGTTTGATGTTAAATACCTTCTTGCTTGAAGGTTGATAGTTTTGGATTACCATCAGAGGTGCAAATTTCTTCACCAAAACGTTTTAGCATTCTGTGACAAAACGGCCATAATGTTTGTGAAAATATAAGCTGTTAAGGTAGTGGTGAAGGTGTGAGTTTAAAAACTCGTTATGCTCATTTGGAAGAAAGTGAGAACTTCTGATTGAAGGATTGGTTAAGTATAATACCTATCTTGCTGCTTCTCCTTCTTCAGTAACTACTTTTTGAAGCAAAACATTGATTCTATATACATATATAATTTATTATACACAATATAATTGAAGGTAAAGTTGTAAACGTAAACAGAATATCTTTTACTGTTTGTATGATAACGAAAAAACATTTTATTACAGTATCATCAGTACACCCAGCTCAGTCCAGTAATGATTTAAATTACAGAATAATTAAGAATATTAGAATCGTTACCAATGTTTAAAAAACATATTCACTATTTATTATTCTCTCTTGTATATGAATTAGTTATCTTGTTTGTAGCTTTGATCCATTATATTTATTAGTAGCCAAAACTATTCAAAACCTAGGTTTAAATACTTTAGTACCCCTCGATTTATTATTATTATTATTATTATTATTATTATTATTATTATTATTATTATTATTATTATTATTATTATTTATTATATTATTATTATTATTATTATTATTATTATTATTATTATTATTATTATAAAATATTTAAAAGCCTAGGAATATTATTAAAAGTTTCATTCACGTGAATTAATGTTAAATATTAGTCGTTCAAAGGTGGTTTAGTATTGCTGCAAATGTCAAACGAAAGGATGACTGTTTTATGTAATCATTGTTAACAATATTAATATTTACTACATCAATTTAAGGAGCGGTTTGTGTAAGCTCAAAATACTAGAGAAAGGCGGTGGATTTCTTAAGAGCGCCTCGACTCGAGAATGCAAAGGTGGTTTCTCATAATCATGACTGATTATTCTAAGAATCTAAAAGAAGCATTTCATTTGTATTTGCCATAAAAGGTTCAGAGGAAATCCATCGGCATCTGTGATGCAGCATTCGGAGGAAGATGAAACTTCTTCTGCAAGAGATGCTCCACGGCTCTAGTGTACAGTGTCGTTCGTCATCATGCCCCCTATCCAGAGTGCATTTGCGTAGGAGTCGTGTTTATTTATCAAAAAATAATTAAAGTGAGACATTGTGATGGTGATATGAGTGGTTTAACTGACTTGTTTATTTTACTGACTATATTACGTTGTGGTTGCAATAAACCATTGGTTATATTAAACTAAGACTGACGGACATATTGTTAACAAATATAACAAGTGTGATACTAGGTATATTTTTATATTTGCAATGACTTCTCCAAAACTCCCCGCCAAATGTTGTGTGCTTTTTTCAGTTCATAATAACAGTGAAGCTTTTATATGACATAATTTTGTTATACTAGGAAATGTTTTTCCAATGTATCAATATTATTATTATTATTATTATTATTATTATTATTATTATTATTATTATTATTATTATTATAATTTTTTTTCTGTAAAACTTGCTTTGACGCATACGACTTTTTCTTGTATAAATAATGAGGCAGATTTTGTGTAAGAACGTATGTTTGTATATTAAAAGGTAATCCGTATAAGTAATAAAAAAGAATTTTGTATGTAAAAGATTTTGTAATATGAATTATATTTTAGGGGGCTTTTCCAGCATGTTAAGATGAAAGTAAATATATTTCTTAGTTCATCATTGGGAGTGTTTTCATTATTATTATTATTATTATTATTATTATTATTATTATTATTATTATTATTATTATTATTAATTAGCAGTAATACCCGTGTCTTTATTTTCTACCGCTTTCTTGCCTGAAAATTTTAAAAGTGAAATAAAGTGTTTCCTAATTCTTTTAGAGTTGTAAAATCGAAATGTTTTTGTGCTTGATTGAAAAGACAATAAAATAATTTTCATTTTGATTTTATTTATGATTCAGTTTTTTGTCTTTTCAATATATTGATAAATCAAAAATGTTGAAACTGGGGTTTTGAAAACTAATGAATATCTATATTTATCATCATGCTGGAATATTGTTTGATTTACATAAAACATACTATGTATGAGTCTTAAGTTTAGCTTGTATACTTTTGTATATTTCTCATTATAATGGACCTACCTTTGTTTTGTATGTATATTTACCATGTATTGTTCATTCGTGAGCTGCATCTTTAAAACATGAAGTTAGGTGAAGGTCTTTGTATATTATGTATGAATCTTTATTAAAATTTTTGTATGATATGTTGAGAATATGTAAATTTGTTTGCTTGAAATGTATAAATGAAGAAGTACTAAGAGTTTTCTTTCATCCTTTTGTGCGTTTTATTTTTTGTTTTATTATTATTTCCCTCGATAACTCCCTTACGAAATTGGTCTCGTTGTCGTCGAGACAATTTGTCTGCGAAGAGCCTCTTTCATTTTTTTTATATTTCGTTTGCTCCAATCCCTTATTACTATTTCTATTATCTTATTATTGTCATTATTTTTCTTATTATTTTTGTTCTTGATTTTATCTTTATTATTTTTCTCGTAGTTATGATTTTTTTTTCTTATATTTTATGTCTTCAGTTCTTCTTCCCCGTCCCTTCTCCAGTTTGTCTCCCTTCTCCTTTTTCTGTACGTACTACCCTACATATTCCTAGTCTCGCTTATGAGAGTCTTCCCGATCTCATCCTGAATCCTGGTGAATAACCGAGCCGTTGACTCTGCGTGCATCATGTGCCTATCTTGGCCACCTTTCCCCGTGGTGAGGGTACAGGTCAAAAACTTGTAGCTCTTGCCTTTTTTCCGGGCCGCTTATTGTTGGGGACCCGAACCTTATCTAACCACTGAGGCGGCTCTACCGCACTTGGGTGTAAAACCTTGTGCTTCACGTCTTATCCGTTTGGTGCACGGCTATTACTCTTTCATTTTAAGAACTGAACGCATAGGTCAAGGGGGGTCTTTAAGACGCCACACCCATGGTCAACCATGCGGGGTGGGGTTTCGAGGAGGGAGGTATTATGCTCAGGGCGTGTGATGAGCGCAGTTACGCTCCCGAGATACATTTTTATTCATCATTTGTATTAATGTATTTGTGTTCATTTATTGAGTATATGTTTCGAAGGAGCATTTATGAGTAAAAATAAAAAAAAAATTCAAGAAAGGCGGAGTTCAACCTTACCCCTACTTGGCCATTTCTAGACCAGCGACCAGTAGGGGCCCGTTTCTAGGACTACTCTAGACCAGTAGAGGCTATTCTCGCATCTCTGTACGACCTACTCGATCAACCCTCACGTCAGCAAGGTCTCTTTCCTCATCGTCAAAATACTCCTACGAGCGTTTTCTCGGACCCTCTTCATGGGATCCCGAGTCTAGTTTCATACCCTCTATTTTTTTTTTTCATTTGACCACGTCCACCGACTGTTTACTATAAGCCAGCTCATCCTTTGTGGTGCTTTGGAAGCTGATCTTCAAACAACTGGGCCACAGGCAACGCCGATGAGGAACGGTTCCATCCAGGTCCGTGCTGCATCTAGAATCCAAAGCCACGTTCTTTCTTCCCTATCGCATCTGGGAAAGATCCCTGTTCTTTTTAAACAGAACGAAGTTCGTAAGACGTCATAGAGTACCAAATATGCGCCAGAGTTCTGTTCGGATACTTCGAAGGACATTCTCGCTCATTTGCAGAGACGCAACATGCCAATCACCGACGTTTATCAGTTCCCTCCCAGTAAGGAAAACGCTTCAACGACGAACCTTCGTCTCCTTACCTTCTCTGTGCCTTTCCCCCCAACCAAAGTAAAACTTTGTTTTCCTATGCACACGGTTCGGACCTACGTGCCCTTCCCGAAAAGGTGTTTCAAGTGCCATAAATTTGGTCACCCAAAGAAATATTGTTCGTCTCCACAGACCATATTTCCGGAATGTGGAAGTTATCTCCACCCCAACTGTGACAAACATCCTCCTTGTTGCCCTAACTGCAAAGGTCCATCCAGCCTCCTCTGTCCACTGCTCCTTCGCCTTGGAGAAGGAATCCTAGAGCAGTGGCCACTTTTTCAGTTTGATTGTCGTGAGGCTACACGCCGAGCAAGGGAGAAGTTATCTTATCTTCCTCTTTCTTATGCTGCAGGGATAACTAATAACCTCTACAGTTGGCTCTAATATTGCACATCGTTCCCGTGCGTTGTGTCCAGAACTTCCTTCATTTTCGCATTCCTCCACTCGGCCTTTCGTACCAGATTCCGGGTCACCTGGTTTGGTTATTCCTATTCCTCCCAACACTCATACCATGGTCCGCCGGATCACTCGTCGCCCATTGCCGATACATAATGTCCACATTGCTGAGATCCATGCCCCACTCGATGGGGTGTTTGCTGATGTTACCTGTTCTTACTATTTTGCATATCGGGTTACCGACTTCTTAAAACAAGCACTCCATTCGGACTGAGGGTCCACATTCTCCAGCCAAAACGTGCCCTCCTTTCAGAACATTCGTGTGAAAAACCTGCGAATAGTGGATCAACCTCATCCACGATAGTGTCCCTCACGCTGCCTAGGACTGAACCACATCAACCTTACTCTAGTGATTCCAAAACTTATTCGGATGCCACCATGGACTCTTCAGACAATTCCTCGTCCATTGTTCGGCCTCGTGTTATTCCTTTGGCCCTCAAAAGATCTCCCGAGGGAAACCTTACGAGGTCGCGATCGTCCTGTGGAGAGTGGTAGCCCTGTCTTTTTCCGCAATGAGGGGGGTTGTTGTTACTGATGGGGCCGGGAGGGTGGAGTTTTCTCCCCTCTCTGGCTCCGCAACACCTGCGCCCGAGCCGACTGGCCTATCTCTTCTACGGGTGGATCCTGCGACTTTGATTACGGACACCAAACACATACCCCCAGTTTGTCATTTGACACTCCTGGTGTTGACATTCCCCATTGTCTCTCTCACCGCTTTTCCCAGACCATTGATAATGCCGCTATTTCGGGTGCCCCAGTCCCTCCTGCAAGGGCGCAGCCACCTTCCCAGTCTGCTACGTTGTCAGACGAGTATGACTGTTAGTAAGAGTGTTGGAGATGTTGAGGTTGACTTGGCACGCCTCTTTGGGGAGCAGTTTCCTAAAGTTGCGAGGCGCCACTCCAGTCCTAAACATAGAGGCGCTCACATTTCCCTATTGAATACGTAAAGAATTCCAAGACTAACTACATCAATAACCTTTGAAGCGGAGGAACAGTACAAAAGATGATTAAAAACTACACTATATATATATATATATATATATATATATATAAATAAGCCTAAGATTGTCAGACAATGTGACTGTAGTAAGTGTTGGAGATGTTGAGGTTTTGACTTGGCTACGCCCTCCTTTGGGATGCAGTTTCCTAAAGTTGCGAGCGCCCCCCAGTCCTAAACAATAGAGGCGCTCACATTTCCCTATTGCATACGTACAGAATTCAAGCTAACTATCATCAATAACCTTGAAAGCGGAGGAACAGTCACAATAAGGACTGCGACATTACAAGAGCATACACTATAGATTACCTAGAGATAGGTGTGTAGTTATTAGTTATCACTGTATTAGGTACTATAAGTATGTACGTGACATATGAACTGAAAAATGGGACGAATGCCTAGGATATTTATTAGAGTGTCTAATTAGAATAGCGTAACAGCGATGACATGACTGAGACGACTGGTATTATTATAGGAAATTAGCATCTAATATAATATTAATATATTATATATACTATATAATATATATATATATATATAGATATATATGATACTATTAAATAATAATGACATGTAATTTACTAAAATAAAATAAATGAAAGAATAATTTACCTGATTAAATAATGAATGGTGTCTAATGGCTAGTGAAGCTTTCTCGATAAATAATGTATGAATATATAAATAATATAATTACAAAATATAAATTGATGTTAATATGGTAATTGTATGTTAATATAGTCACGTTATATGGGTACTGTCTAGTTAAGTCGGATATTGAATTTAGTCGCGTCACTTTTATAATATGAAGATAAACAAATAATATATGAAGTATAAGTGATTACATAACGGCTCACGATGAAATATCTTATAAGGACACTCCTGTAATCTGATTTTGATATTGATCTGGTCACACTCTAGTATTCTGGTACTTCTATATATCATACGAGCCTTAGATAAACTGTTTCCTTATGATTAATATTAATTCTCACTCTAATGATGTAACTCAGAATCCTTTTAAGACGTAATTTGTTACTGAAAAATGAACCCATTCATATAGCAGACGATGAATGATAATGATACTCTCATCATCACTGTCTGCTAATATATATATATATATATATATATATAATATATAATATTTATATATAATATATATATTATAATATATATAAATATATATATATACTTATATATAATATATAATATATATATATATATAACATAGTATATATATATATACTATATTATATAATCAATATATAATATATATATATATATATTATAATAATTATACTATGCGTTCAGGCGGGGTAAAATAGTATTCCTGAGGTTGGGTGCGGGTAAAAAAGAAAACAAAACCCCTCCCCCCTTTCCCTGACAATATTTTTTTGGAATTTATGGGCTATTCTGGTTAAGCCAAGCGCTCTCTTTTAGTCTATAAAAATGCCATAAGAAAATGGGCTGCTCTGAAAATTGACAGTAATCCAGCGAGATAACAACTGTCGAACCCCAGTTAAAAAATGGCTGCAAAACTTTTTACAGTTTTTATGGACATACGCTACCATTTCAAATGTATTACATTTTAAGACATTTTTTTTTTTTGGGTAGTTACTACATATTGATGTGACATTTAATAACTTAATAAATTTTTTTTTTTAAAATTTATTCTTTTGCCTTTAAAAAAACTTTTTTTTTTATTGAAAAGGAATCAATTTT